>JAOUQT010000045.1:6450064-6463176 GCA_025769995.1 Xyliphius kryptos
GTTACATCAATGTCCTCCAGTCAGGTGCGCAGCAGTGATGCTTACGTTTTATTTTATGAGCGGTCCGGCTTGTGAGTTTTTCACAGGAGGTAACTGGGGGTGATCACCCTCATGCTGCACTCCTCACCTCCACTCTGTCGCCTTCTGCTGGACACCTGGCAGTAACAAATCTAATGTCCTCCTGGCGCTCTGCTGCTGTGTCCAGTTAATTTTCAGTCAGGATGTCAGGAGTGTCCTGATGCCTCCATGTATGTGCGTGTGACTGTGTGTCTATAAGGGTGTGTTTGTAAGTTTGTCTGAGGGCAGCTCCTTGGGAGAGACTGCAAGGTACTGAACCCCTTGTGACTCCACCAATTTCTGGCTATGCACTGCAACAGAACTCTAGTCCCGACTGAAGCCTCGTTCAACATCACCTCAGTACACAGGACTGGTTTATGGTCAAAGTGTTTTCTTGTCAATTGTATTATTTCATATTCATATCAAGCCGCTCTATTGGAAATGAACTGGTGTGGGGCTCCCTCTTCTGGGCGAGACAAGTTTAACACCCATAAAGCTGAATCTCCTTCTGCACACTTACATATTTGAGCACATTGTTAATTATATTCCATATTTATTTATTTTCAATTTCACATCATTTTTCCCCCAATCACTCACTCCACTCCCTCCTCTCAGCCTTTTATTCTGCTGAGGGCTGAAAGATGCAGAAGGTCTGTGTGAAGGTGTGTCATTTTGAGAGGAGGCCATGTGACTGTGGTATTTATATTTGGTGTGGCTGCTACTGATTTAATACTAAAATGCTGTGAATGAAAGAACAGACTAGTTGAACTAATTATAGTTCACTTACTCCTGATCTCACACATTGGTACTTTGATTTTATGCCATTGAACGAAACATTAAGAAGGTTTTTGAAGGAAACACTATCTGTATATTTTTATATATGATGCAATATAGACAATGTACTCTACTGTGGTGCTGAAAATGACCTGTTACTGTTTTCAGTTATTTAACAGGAGAAAATGAATGGACACTATTTATGCTAACAGGCCACTTTTTAAACAGTGGCATTCATAGTGTATATATATATGAAATAAATTTTAGTGAAAGGCCTAACTTTTGTGTTTATGTTTATTTCGACCTTGAATAGTGATTGTAGAAAACACTTATGTTTGTTTATTTACATTTCATTAAACAATCATATATCATATTGTCAGATGCTCCCGGTAATGCCAGGATGGCACTCAAGATTCCTTCTGGGACGCAGAATTGTGGGCTGCAGCCTTGGTTCTTAAATCAGGTCACAAACCTCTGGCACTGTGTAATATGTTATTTAGTGTCTACATCTACCAAAAGCTTCCAGAGCAGCATGGTGGCGAGACAGCAAGAGGACCTGGGTTCAGTTCCCGGGTGGGGTGACCTGGAAGTCTGCATGTTACTCCGGGGCCTCCGGTTTCCATCCACAGTCCAAAGACATGTATGCTAGGTGAATTGGAAATTCTAAATTGTCACTGACTTGTGTTTACTTATGACTAGAGTATAAGTTGTAAAACTTTTGTTCCTGTCGTCAATATGGCTATCGATGTTGAAGATGATGTCAATAAACCAATGAAACGCTTCCAAACGCTTCAAAAGCTTCCAGTCTTCTAGTCCAGCCCATTTAGCATTGCTAGCACCTGCTAATGTCCCAAGATCTTATGTCTCTATGTATAACGACCTTGTGACAAACTAAAATATGTCACTAATCTAAGAGCCATGATTTTATAGAAAACGTCACCATATGATCAATAAGATTTAAGAATTAACTATGATTACAAATAGCAAATAATGTTTTCTACACAGTAAATCACATTTATTGGCTGCTGCCAGTGAGGAATCTGATTAATCGGTCAGAATCATGTAGAATTATTATTATTTAAGTTTATAATTATAAATGGATTTTAGTAAAAATGCAGAGATATTATTTAACAAACCCATACACATATTACTTTGCTCTTATTTAGCTGGTAAAGTTTACTTCAGGCGCAGTGGCGCAGAGGACAGTACTGCGTCATCACAGCAAGAAGATCGTGGGTTCCAGCCTTAGGTGGGCGACTTGCTGTGGCGACCCCTGATAAAAGGGAGAGAATTAAATTTAACAGATCTGACATTAATCACGTCTGTGTGTGGCTTTTAAACCTAAACTTAAACGGCAGTTTATTTAAGTTAAATATCTGATATTGTATTTAAGCTCCAATTAATTTTCATATGAATAACATTTAATAAATCTTTATTTTATTACGGAATTATTATTTTCTAGTTTATATTTTTATATTGTATAATAACTTTTATAGTACCTATTTAAACTGCTTTTGAGTTATCAGAACATTTCACTAGTGTTTGTACATGATCCCTGGATTATATTATAAATATTTTCCCTTTTTTTTATTATTCCAGCCACTTTTTGGTACGTGTCCCCTACACGTTTCTGAGTGATTGACATGGGACAAACACCAGACTGTGCGGGGTAATTGGGAGAAGTGTGCTTATATACAGATAAGGGGTATCTGCAGGGGGTTGCTTTTTTTTTTACTCAGTCTTCACAATTGTACACATTGGGGTCAGCCGTGGCTACATGTATAGGGTAGAGGGCTGGTTGGCTTCAATGCAGAGAACAATTTTCCTCTGGGGATCAATAAAGCAATCAAATAAAAAAATGAGTGGTCACCGAGTTTTCCTGGCCATTACTGTCTTGTAGGTAAAGTTAAATACACAATTGTTGAGGGTGGGTCGTCGGTTTAATTTCTAATGAAATGGCTGTCATTTTAAATTCCAAATTCTCTTTAAAATGCTTAAAAGTTAACCTGCGGTTTATTTCCATTGGTTTTTGAGTTATGCAGCACGGAATTATGAGAGGATCCGATTGCAATAGACTTAGAAATAAATAGAAATAAAACTCCACAATAAAGTCGCTGGGTTTCAAATGCAGTTAAAGAAACAGGAAAAGGGACGGGGAATGTTTCAAGACTGTCAGGTTCTCGAAGGTTCTCTGTTAATCATACCAGCCAATGTGCTCATAAATCTCAAATACTCAAAGTAAAAGACACACCACATCGAATTCCTTTAGATTATTAACGTTTATTTTACTTTATAGTGCGTTCTTATGTAGAAATATATTCATTTTTAAATAATTTTTACACTGGTAAAATTTACTTCAGGCGCAATGGCGCGGAGGATAGTACTACGTCATCACAGCAAGAAGATCGTGGGTTCCAGCCTTGGGTGGGGCGACTCGGGAAATTTCTGTGTGGTTTGCATGTTTGCGCCGTGTTCATGCGGGTTTTCTCCCGAAGTCTAAAGACATGAATGATAGGTTAATTAGTGTCTCTGAAATTGCTCGTTAATGTGTTTGCTCCTGCCCTCGCATCCATGTGACCCTCAAACTAGGAATGAATGAATTTGCGTCTCTTGGAGAATCTTGCGCAGATATTCTGAAGAATTTGACTTTCAAATTCAAAACCCAGCAGCATTGTGTGTTTTATTAGTTCCTACAGTTGTAACGTTTTCTTTACTGAGAAATATTTCCGTGATATTTCATGTTTTAAGCAAAAATACATAATACATACAGTTATAAATATAAATACAATGACTATAATAATATGAATATACAGCTAAATGCCATAAATAAATATGAATATGCAGCACACATATAATGTGTGACATCGACTGACCCCTCTGTGACACCATCCATGGGAAGAGACAGGTACAGTTTACACGTTATAATGTAATTTATCATTTTTAATCTATTGGACTGAAATGTTCTAAATGATGATTATGTAAAAAAAGTCCTACGTTTTAAAATCTATATTTCCATTGAAATATTTGTCCATGATTCAATTCATCGTTGATCAACGCAGAGGACTGTTGTAGGTGGCATTCATGAACATGAGAGCGGTTTGATGTTTCCATTGCGCTGGCTGTATTATATAACATGGGTCAGACGGGTTACAGGGAATATACCTTCTAAATGTGCACAGATACAACTTTCTATCTGCACTTGTCACTTTTAAGAAGCATCATGAACAGGAACTGAGTGATTGCTACAGACTATAGGACTGTGCATGGTTTTGAAATAAAGATGACCCAAGAGAATATCTCTGACATTTTGGTCTGTGTGTATAATGAAAGTAAAAACAGAATAAAAATATAGTATATAACCAACAAAATTATAACAAAGAACACACTGGAGACAGTCACAGTTCCATTACATCTCTATAACACAAGTTCTTTAACACTTATTAACACATGTACAGGTGAAAGAAGGCTTCAGTACTTTTGCTACAATTTTCTTAAACTGGCCTTTAGTTCCAACATACATTTAAATATATACACACACACACACACACAGACAGATAGAAAAGGCAGGTATAGCTTGGCTGCATAATTCCTACCAAAGAGAGTTCATATTAGCATTTCTGTTTGTATCCTTTACTTCTTAAGAGGACGTACTTCTGCATTCCGAGCTGCCATGCAAAAACAAACATGAGGTCTCCTTCTTGAGGTCTGCATAAGAGTCCAATGGCAGTAGTGTTTAAATATGTATTAATCCACTATAAAAAATAACTTGTGCTCTTGTATTGAGAGGCAGGGAATCCAGGAAAAGCCCATTACAAGTGCCTTCATTCAGAAGCAAACAAAACTGCACATGCATATTCAAATATTTATACGCTGCAAACAACAGTTTATAAAAAAAAAGACAAACTCCAGTATTAATATAAACGTAATGCTTGTTTTTCTATTAAAGAATGAAATGAAATATAACAACTCAAGTATCTTGACCATTATTTTTGATGATTGATTCTGGTTCTTGAGAAAGCCAGGAAAACACATCCCTGCACATGACAGGCATTTTCATTTCTCTTCAAAGCCTGTTGAGTCAGGCACAGAGTCAAGCCATAGAGAATAACCCAGCATGGGCTCTAACAACTAACAAGTCTTTTCAACCTGCGCGTGTCCATAAAGTGCATTTGATTTAATTTTTTACTATGTTACAGACCTTAGGCTACTATGCCAAGTATAGCCGAGTGTGTGTGCGCGCTATTTACAGTCCAACATGTGTCTGTCTCAAGAAAAGCATTCAAAAATACCCTCCTAAAAGCAATAAATAATCATAACACTAATCACAGAATTCAGTGTTGAGGGGTACCTAAAAATGACCAGTTGTCATAGTAAAAAAGAGAAAGACGTTAAAAGAGGTGTTCGAAACTGCTGAAACAAACAGAAGATAGCTCACTGATTCCACTGCCTCTTACTTGAGAGCAGAATCGGTATTGCTGTATTTTAGCTTTGGTAGTGACTTGGTATAAGACGTCCATTATGAAAAAAATAATACTACTTATGTTGCATCTGGAGATTCCATGAAAAATAGTTCAAGATAATAATAATAATAATAATAAAATAATTCAAAAGAAAGGTGCTCTGGTTGCTAGGAGTTAGGGGTAGAACTGGGAGTGAGAAGATCTGGTCTGAGTGATGAGGAAAGATGAAGATCACTGTGGCCAGCAGTGAGTGCGTGTGTGACAGAAATCTATTCATACAGCGTGACAGTGCAGTAACACAATGCAGAGATCTTCCGGTCCACACTCGCCTTATCTGTTTACACATAAGAAGAAAAAAAAAAAAATGCACATTTTAAGTTTGGACCACACTGGAAACACCTTTTAGACTCAATTAACTCCAGTGCATTCCATAGACTGCCTCCATAAACCATTTTATTACACAAACAACAACATTATGTATAGCTTTAGTTTATTGAGAGCAATTATTAATTGCATTAAAATGCAGGATTCATGCAAAAAGACCCTAATAATAAATATCTGAAATCTCTGGCTTCGGAAGATGGACTGGTCTATCTTTTGATTTCCAGGATGCAAACCTCTGGGAAATTCACAAGGTAGCAAACACTCTCCCTAGCTAAGCTGATCCATGTCTGCTACAGCAGCTCGGTTACTTTAACTTGCTAATTCAGTGCTCTCCTCCAGATTTACTCTGGATCAACCACACATGTTTAACTGCTGTTTGACCTTCGGCTCAAAGGTTTGTGATGGTTCCTCCACTCTTGGTTCATCTGTGACGCCATTTTATGGGAACAGCCCACAAGCGCAGCTGTTGCTGAAACACTGGCATCCCATGTCCAAGCTCCTAATACAGTATCTGTCCACGGTCAAAAGTGCTCAAGTTACTGTTTATCTATAGCTAAAATGTTATGCAAATGTTGGCTTCGGCTGTGCAGTGGACATATCAGCACCTTACATGAAAGCTGATTGTGCCACCAATTGGCATCAAGTGCCAATTCATAAAATATGGATGACATTATTAGACATAATTAGCTGTTATACTCACACTTGGTGACGTTTTCGATGTCTGCCGGATCCTGCAGAATTTTAGCAAGACCCTCCAACAGCATTGCCGCTTTGTTATAGCGGTATGCAATATCCTCAGTCTGCTGGAACATTTCATCCAGTGCAGCTGACTGGACCTGTCCCAAACATAAAGCCTGGGTCAATACATTACACAGAGACATATATGCGTGCACAGGTGAATATTTTTGTCTGTTTCGCTCACCATCTCCACAGCGTGGTTGTATATGAGCTTCTCAGCCGTTACACTGTTGATCTCATCCACAAAACGCTGCTTGTCTGAGAAGAAGTTGTTGAGTTTGTCCATTAGCTGGCGGCACAGAGAGATGCAGCACTTGTAGCTTTCATTAAGGCTTTTAACCACTGTAGAACACAGGAAACGACACCTGTAATTACAGTTTTCAAATGTCACAGCTTATTGTCTATACACTTGTGGAAAGGGGCAGAGGTTTCCAGGCAACAAGCCACAGATCGGTATGGGCTTGAATCAGTGTGCCAGTTGGGGCATAAATACATTAAAAACTAAGAAATTAATCAGATAATTAAAACTGATAAGCAAAATGACAACCAATTAAAGGTAAAACAGGATTTTACAGTACAAAAAAAGCATTAAAATCCATTAAACTTTGTTAAAATTAAGGCCATAAATGACAAAGTAATTATATTTTATTCTACCAAGCAAAACTAACTTGTATATTACCAGCACCTGCTTCTATTAAGGACATTTCTGAGTTGTTTGCAGCAGTGATTTGTGAAAATTGTAAAAACAGCTACATTATAACATTTGGACTTGCCACATACTTCAAGAACAAGTGCTTCTACAGGGGTTAGACAATGAAACTGAAACACCTGGTTTTAGACTACAATAATTTATTAGTATGATGTAGGGCCTTCTTCTGTGGCCAATGCAGCGTCAATTCATTTTGGGAATGACACATACAAGTCATGCACAGTGGTCACAGAGAGATTTTAAGCCATTCTTCCTGCACGATAGTGGCCAGGTCACTACGTGATGCTGGGGGAGGAAAACAGTTCCTGACTTGCTCCTCCAAAACACCCCAAAGTGGCTCTTGATACATCACAAAGACTTGCTGTCTTGGTCACAGATGCGCCAGCAAGATGTGCACCAACAATTTGTCCTCTGTTGAACTCCTTAATTTGATCAAGTGTCTTAATAAGTGCACTTCTGTGGGTGTCCTTACAATAGAAAATATTAAGGTCAACACATTGCTTCCATACTTGACAGTGTCCTGATGTGCTTTCTGTAGAGTTCAGAAAATTCAGTGCTGTATAGGGTTCTCCTAAAGGGGTATACAAAATAGTAACCAGTTAGGTGATGCTCTATAGCAGCTACTGGGGGCAATTACATGATTATCTGGTCTTTTCTAATAAAAAGCATTCATTGTTATTTTTTAATTATATTTACATTTAAATTTGCAGTATTTAGCGAACACCCTTGTCCCGGGAGAGTTACAAAAATGCTTTAAGACAATATTTTATTATGAATAATCAGAAAATCAAACAAGAATATCCTCAAGAAACTGTTGCGGAATTGTGCATGTGGGTTTTTTAGGTATTATGGTATTGCCCCTCTAATGTCAATAAATGACATAATAGATTTTTTTTATAAATAGTCAATCATTTTTGTCATGTACTTACATTTTCAGATGTTACTGTGAGTAAAGGACACTAAGTGCCCTAAAGTGTAAAATTTGACCTGTTCCAATTTCTTCTCCTATCATGAACCTTTTTTGAAGTTATGTTTCAGTGATTGATAAGGACACTCAGTATAGCCTTTCAGGCTCACGGCCTGGTCAAAGTTCCAATGGCATCTAATTACAAAACCTCTCCTACCTGAAAAATCAGAAACAAACACACACACACACACACCTGAGGCTTTTCCTTTATTACCCTTGACTCCTGTTATTGGCAGCAATTTGACAGAAACAAGACCCCAATTATTGTTAGAATCAAAGCTGCTGCTGCTAAGCTCAGGAACAAGTGTAGAGAAAGCCAGGGCCTTAAAGTGGCTTGTTAAGTTGCTTAGTGTTAACTCAACCGGGACTCTGCCTGTCAGCTACCTGTCTGTGCTGCATTGTTAGTCCAACATAAAATCGAAAATAAAGTTGAATAAGGTCGTTGTTGCATCGAGCATTTTTTAGTATCTGCAACAATAACAAAAACAAAGTGTTAGAGGAGATTTTTTTGTGTTTTTGTTTCCCAGATATCATTTATGTTTATTACTGCATTATCATAGTCACTAATGAAATGTAAACCAGATGCAGATTTCTTTTATTATTCTGACTAATCCAATGTCTGTGCAACAGTTTTTTTTTAATAAAAAGGAAAATTTGACGTAAAAAAATAAAATACACTCACACTTACTAATGAACCGTTATAACTTATGAACCTAGGAACCTTATTGTTTAAATTACAGGTAAGTAATAATCTATATATAAGGACAAAAATGCCTTGAGTCAGTGGAGATATAGCAGACTGGTACGATAGGATAGAAAGGCAGCAGTAATGCAAATAACCACTTGTTACAACCAATGATAGATACATATATACTATAAATAAGTAGAATATATAGGGGCAGTCATAGGCTTGTGGTTAAGGAACCAGCCTTGCAACCAGAGGGTTCCTGGTTTGATTCCAAGTACCTACAAGTCATGGCTGAAGTGCTCTTAGGCATGGCACCTAACCTCCAGTTGCTCCCTGGGCGCTGTGCTGGCTGCTCACTGATCCGGGGGATTTGTGCTCACTTCACCTGTGTGTGTATTTGTGTGTTTCACTGCACGGATGGGTTAAAATGCAGAAGACCAATTTGGCTGTGTGCAAACATAGTGGCAAAATGTATCTCTTTCTTTCTATGCACAAACTATAAAATCATTTCAATAATAATTTAAAATTTTACTGTCACTTGGACACATATTAGAAAGTATTATATCAATTGATTCTCTTCATCAACAACAATTAATTTAATCTCAAGAATTATTTTGGCTTTTTCAGGAAATACTTTTATTAATCACATTAACAACAAAATGGCAATCTAGCTTACTAAATTTAGCTAGCTGATTAGCAACTATCAGACTGCAGGAGAAAGACCAGCTTTACTCTTCTCTAAACAGCTCCTGGCCTTCAAATATTATTTTACAAAGATCATTAATTTTTTTTAAATTCAGATTACATTCTTACTTTAGTTTAGAGAAGAGTCTCATAGTTGGAATTGTTATAGCATATGCTTGCTGTACGAAGTGTAAATTTGGGACATTTGGTAATATGGGCCATGAAACTGCCATTTTATTTATATCCTGAGGAAGCAATAGATTGAAATTATATGACTTCCTGCAGATGATGTCACAGAGATGGGCAGAGAATATGCCAGTCTGAAGATCCCATGTAAAAATGTCCATGAGTATTCAAATTCATGCATATAGAAGATTCAAAATAATTATATTGTCTATTTGCATTAGGCTCACTATATGTATATTATTTACATTAATACTAGATCTAAAATATGAATAGTGTGTTATTTATGTACTATTTATACTGTGAAGTAAGCAAACAGAATACATTATTGTATTGGCATATTTTACTAATTTCAAGCTAGTGAGTATATATATATATATATATATATATATATATATATATATATATATAGTGAAACATAAATAATACATAGATGATTTTTATTGCAAATAATAGAATAGTTTGTATTGTAATTAGTTAGAAGTGTATTATACTGTAAGTTGCTTATTACACCACTATTATGTGGTAGAAGCACATGCTTTTATCATATGGAAAGGTAGTGTCCATATTTGGATGGTCATACAGCCATGGGGGGCAGCTGTGTTTGTCATCATGTCAGCAAGTTGTAGCAATGCATTTATGACCTAACTTCGTACCTATGGACTGGCTTTGGGTGTGTTAGTAAATTTACATTTTAAACATTGGTGAATACTGACCTAGTCTAAGTTTCAGATACCTGGTCTGGAAAAGTATACTGAACCCAAGAAGGACATTGTAAAGTACTGGTTCATTTTATCATGGCGTTAAACCAAAGGCTTCATTTTTGTTTATATCGAAATGTACATTTCTATGCGTTGAATTCCAAAGGCAGACTAAAGCAAACAAGCACCATTTTTATTTTGTTGTTATTATTAGACATACAGGAAGGTGTATGTTGCAAGCTTTTATGCAGAAGACATGTAAAAAGACTTATCTATTATAATTCCATACTGACAGAAGCCCTTATGGTAAGATAGGTTTGATTTATGAACGACACAAGAGACAATTTAGTGAATCTGAGGATCAATGTCTTTGACTAGATATTCTGTTACTATGGTATTTATCACCATAGCGATGTTGAAAAAAAGACAAAAGGATTATTATTCACATGTTCATCTTAAAGGGTTTATATATATATATATATATATATATATATATATATATATATATACGCACACATGCAGATGTGTCAGCACTCTGGCTCTAATCAATCTCCCTACTTTTCAATACACAATTTCACTGCCGTCTTTCCCCTTTTCATTAGATGTGAATCTTCTACCTCGTAGGTCTTTCTTTGTGGGATAAAGCTGGTTATATTCTGATGCGGCAAGATCAGGACTATATGGCAGATTTTGTACCACCTCAAAATAAGTATGAACAGTACTATTTGATAGCATTTCACCATGTTTTGCCCTAATGTTAGGCTTTTTTCGAACACAATGTATTGAAAACTGTCTATTGTTGATTTTTTCCTGATCAGGTTGTTGAGATTCCCAGACAACTCTAAGCATCAATTTTCCAGCTGATGGAAATGACTTGAACAAAATGTTGCAAATTTGGAAAATCTTAAGTATAAAATATGTGTAACTCTTTTTTTTTTTGCTACTGTATATAATTCTATGTGTTCCTTTATAGTTTTAATGCCTTCACTATTCTAAATATATACTATCCATACTATTACATTATTCTATACTATAATATCTACAGTGTTAAAAATAATACAAATTAAAAATATTAATTGAAAATGTTTGTATGAACAATTGTCTAGTATAATTGTTAGTAAAATGTGTAGTACTAGACCCCCTTGAAATCTGATTGGATCCCCCAGGTGCCACTCCAGATTAATGTGTCACAGCATCGCATGACTTTTTTAAAATAAGTTGGAAAATCGTATCTACTGTGTGCTTAAGATGTGTTTATAAAAACATTATAACATTTACAATTTTGTAATTGTTTTTCTTGAATATTCATTTTTGTAGTCTATGGAATAGCTAAAATACTTTTGTCCACCCTCTGGCCTCCCCCAGGAAAGGTTTTACAGTTATGCGTTTGAGAAACAAAAGTACTGTATATGACATTTCAAATGCTTCTATCATTTTAAAAACATAAGTGCTTAGTGCCTTCTTCCACAGCTACTTTACAACCCACTGCCTCATTTTAGCCTACTCTTAATTTTAACAAGCCACAATAACCTTATATCTTTGCCTTTTGCCCCTTTAAAAGTAATTTGCAGTTAACTAAAGAATTTAGCAAATCATGCTCTCAGGTTACCTTTGAAGTACCAATTCTTTTTTGCGTTCACAATAAATTTCAAAGGTGACTTCATCTGACCGTAAGCCCAAGGCAAGACCAATGGCATGTAAATGTGACTTGATACAGTGTTCCATAGACTTTGGTTTAGGCCCCTTATGTGACACTGGCAGGTTTTCGCTCTTCTTCATGTCTAGAGGGCATGCATGAAGAATATATAATAATTGCCTAGATATTGTTGACAATTATCTGAGAAATTTTAGACGCAGAAAACACTGTGTAAGGTAAAGGTTTTTTTTAAATACAGTCTCCTCTCGTGTCCTCTGTATTTTGTTTTATAACATAAATATATTTTAATAAAGAATGAAGGCATTTTGAATTCAGAATTTCGAATGATACTTTCTTCCAATTTGTTCAGATAATGGCTTAGATTAAATAAAAGAAATCCTAATGTGATACATATTTTAATAATAATAATTAATACTTTATTGATCCCTGTAGGGAATTTTTTTCTCTGCGTTTAACCAATCCAGGGCTGAACACCTGGAGCAGTCTGCTGCACTCTACTGGGGCACACGGGGAGCAGTTGGAGATTGGGTGCTCAATGGCACTTCAGCCATGACTTGACATAGGCTGTAACATCCGAAGATCACAGATCACCTGGCCATGTGCAGTTGATCAGAGAAGCGAGTGTCAAACTAGCAAAATTAACAGCAGTGTCGACTTGCATATGAATGGTGTTCACTACCTTATGTGTTTAACTTGATGTCTTCATACTGTAATTAATCAAAAAGATCTATAAATCTTGTTATTATCCAGTCGTTACTCATTAGATGTTTAGTATAAAATCTACATTTCTTATTAGAAATTGTATTATTTTTATATTTACATTTGTCAGACACTGTTTTCCAGAGTGACTTAAATTTACATAATTTTGTACAACTGAGCCATTCTGGCTTAAGGGCCCAGCAGTGTCAGCTTGGCAGTGATAGGATTTAAAATTATATAATTATCCACATCCGCATCCATACTAAAAGTTATAACTCATTACAATTACCTAGAGAGGGCCGATTGAGATAGTTTAGACATGTGCAGAGAAGAGACAGTGGATATATTGGTAGGAGGATGTTAGAAATTGAGCTGCCAGGCAGGAGACAGAGAGGAAGACCAAAGAGGAGA
>JAOUQT010000045.1:6467227-6480509 GCA_025769995.1 Xyliphius kryptos
CGCCACCGTGCCGCAATGTGAAGTGTGTCAGTGGCTGCCAAAGTCCTCCCCATGACTGTGTAGCCTACTGAAGCAGACTTTGTAGCTGATTTGTGTTAAATATTCAAATTTTCTGACATAATGATTTTGGGATTTATTGGTAAGACATAATCATCAACAGTAACTGAAATAAACACTGTGATCATAAAATCTGTACCTGCCAAAGGTAGTTCTTGAGCTCTCGGAAGCAGATTGAGGCATGTTGGGATATGGTGACCAGTGGTGGGAGCAGATCTCCCGGACATCAGTAGACATCTTACTGGAAATAGGACTGTCCACTATGCCCTGCTGAGATGCCAATGCCATGAGGTTGCATGAGGCTTGAGTTTTAGGGATTTTAAAGGGAGCAGTTATCTGTAAAAGGTGAAAATAAGGTAAGTCTTGCACCAACTTGCACCAACCTACTCTATGGTTATATTCAAAATAACATACTCAATACTACTTGCATACTAAATCTGCATAAATAGTATAGTATTTAATATGAAGTGCAGAAAGAAAGCATTTACATGTGCTTAAGAACAGCAGTGTGGCTCACTTCCTCCTCATTCTACTCACACATACACTGTGTAATATTATTATTATTAATAAAATTCTCTCAAATTTGCAGCTCTGAAGAAACTGTAGGGTAAATGGTCACGTGACTGTGTAGTACGATGCATGTGCATTAACTTTTTTATATACTGCATACTACAGATGGCAGGCAGTATGCAGTATATGTATAGTACTATAGTATGTAGTATAGTAGTATGCTGTTTTCATATATGTATTAAGTATACATCCTATGTCTCATGTACTCAAGAGTACCTTAGTGGGTGAGCCAATGATTGTTGGCAGAGGGGACTTCTGCAGCCAATCTGAGGTGCGAGGAGAAGAACCAAGATGCTTGGTGGGAGATGTCCCCAGATTCCCAGGACGTCCCAGCTGCGGTGAGTGGGTAGTGGGATAGGCGAAAGCAGCAAGCTGCACAGGATCAGATAGCTGCTTATGCAGCTTCTGCTTGTTTTGATAGACATCAATCAGTGTAGGTGCACTTTGGAGACGAACACCCAACAATTGTGATGAGGGCACCGGGGAGCCTGTATGTAATATATATATATTGTCAATATAACATCAAAGTACAGTTTATATACAAAGGTCCGTAGACACCTGACAATCACGCCCACATGTGGTTCTTCAACATACTGTTGAAATGTTGAATGCATACAATTATCAAATGACATATAAAAATACAATTTCCCTTCATTGGAGATAATAGGCATAAAGATGTCCTGGCAAAACAATGCCTGTGTGTGCAATCAAATATAAAAGTATTTTAAGTAATGGTTTGCCAAGACTGGAGTGGCAAATGGGTGGCCTAATACGAGCCTTGACCTTAATCCACTGAAGACCTCTGGCATGAAATGGAAAGCTTACTTTAACACAGGCCTCCCAGCTTTGCATCAATGTCTGACATTACTGTATGAAAAATTATTATCTATGTACAATAATAGCAGTCTAGCATCACTAAAGCCAGAAAGTAATTGGATCTTCAGCTAAATACACCAAAAATCTATCATAACACACCTCATTTTGAGACCGCCATGCACACTGGCTTAGATACGTTCACAAAAACGGTTGTTATTTTAATAAAACAGACAGAATGTGTAAAAATATACTGTTGGCAGGGTGTAAGGTAGCAATAAACATCACAATATGCCTTGCATGGGGTGTAGGATAGATAAATAAACACTTCTATTTTCATTACTAAATCTGGAATTGGATGTTCATAATCACTCGCATGTAGTCTTTTAGTTTCACACAGAATATTGCCACTTACCACCAGAGGAGCTACGGCTCCGTGCTTCATGGCTGTGTGGATGTCCACAACAGCAGTGGCCCAGCTGTTCAGGAATAGTAGCCACTGCACAACACACACAGACATGTCAGGACATGCCAAAGCTAACAACATTTCCTAGTAACCAACACAAACACTGAAAGAGCTAAAGAAAGATAGAGAAAGAAAGATTACCTATAGGAGAAGGTGAGTAGGGACGTGAGCTTCCAGTTGATAATCTTCGAGCCACAGTCTGGGCAGCATCAGCAAGGCTGGGGGAGCCTGAGGCAGCTTTTGGAAATCCCATAGGGCTGGTGTTGGATCGCCGCACAGTACCAGACCTGAAGTCACCCAGCACAACATGATCATGACATTACAACACAATCAAACAACTTTAATGCTAGTTATATATTGAGCTCTTTCTATGAATAATTAACATTTACATAATATGTTACAAACACTGTCATCTTTCAACAGTTATAATTTAGAGCAATTTTTTTTTTTTTTTCCAAAAATCATGAGCTAGCAGCTGTGGTCTGGCAGCAGGCGCTGGGGTGGAGAGGTGGTGGAGCAGGAATAATCTCTAAACTTCCTCAAACCACCTGCCCAATCGAAACCAGCCACATCGAGACAATCGTCTTTTAGATAAAAGCAGCATCTTCCTTTTTCTTCCTCTTTTTAACTACTTCTGACTATCATACCTTTGATATGTCTGCTGTCTGCTACACCAACACCCAGTTTTGTATTTGTTTGGTTGCAAATTGTATTCATTTAACTTGGGACACTAAGCCTTTAAGCATCAGATGTACATAAGCTGCAAAGAAAGCATTTGGTCTGACTAGTAGCTAACGATCTGTCAGCACATACACAGCAGAATTAGTGTGTGTAGGTAAGATTCTCACCTGGGTGAGCTGTAGAGGGTGGTGCAGGGGCTGCTGGAGAGGTTCTGCTTGATCCGCTGGAAGTTGCGCACCTGAGTTGGGACAGGGATTGGTGTACTCTCTGTTCGAGGAGACACCACAGGGTTCTGCCTTTGAGAAGGCTGGGGCTGCCTGGATAAATAAAAAAAATTGAAGCGAGGTATTCAGCATGTGTCAGCTTCAAATCCACAGGGGTGACTATTGTTAAAAATACTTTAACAAAAAAAAACTTGTACTATATATTTGTAATAAAAATTTTAAATAAATCCAAAACTAACAGAGGTAAAAACTAAAGGATCTTCGTTTCACCGAGTGTTGACAGTGAGTGTGTTTTGATAAAGTCTAAAAATCTTTTCCTGTTTAAAGGGCATGGCTAAACAGAAAAGGGAAGAGAACCATGTAAACACATGCATTTCCAGCCTATCAGAAAGAAAGGAGGTGCTTAGGATCTGGCCATGTGCAAATGGTAGGCTGAGCTTTCGAGCAAATGCAAGAGCCTCCCACTTCCAACCGTCACATATAAATACGAATACAAATTTGCACTCCTTTGTTTTCTGCAGGGTACAAAATGTCTTGAACAGAGGTCACGTGTGGCTTACATCAGCCTGCAATGTGTTATTTAGAGCTTACGGTGAAGAATCGAACAGCTAAAAGATTGAGCAAGTTCTGAAGAGTGGGGGATAGTAAGCTGAACATGATCAGGCAGCTAAAAACAGACTCTTTGATTCATAATGTCAAGGCATAATGTGCAAAGTAAAATCTAAAGAGAGTTAGAAGTTCAAAAAATTACTGAAAATTAAAAAAAAAATCAAGTTAATGATTGTTAATGATTGTTAACAAGTTAATGGTAAATATACGGTTTATAATTTTCCTAAGGAAAAAAACTGCCTGCACAGAGACAGGCATCATCATTGTTTTAACATCAGGTTCCCAATAAAAGCCTGTTTGTCTACTCTGAACATTTTAACAGATTGGTTTGGGAACACAAACAATGAATACGAGGAGCTACATGGCACATTTAGTGGTAACACGGTGTTGAAATGTAATTCACACTTCCAGGAAAAGTCTACAGCTCTCCTGGAGGAGCTGGAACTCCGCCAAGGCAGTGCATGAGACTTTACATGCACAAGTGCGTAGAAAAACATTGCGTGGCCTGCTACTGCTGCTCAGTCACTTCACCCATATACAGTACACACAAAGAGTGTTTCATGTTGCACACAGAGGACAGATGAGGTGAATATTTGTGTGTGTGGGTAAAGTAGAATAATATCACCAAAATGGTTAGGCAGTGGATGAACAGATAGTACTGCACAGAAAGATGTCTCTCTCTTTATCTCATGAACTTATATATGTATATTACAAATTTGTCTATTTTTATAAAATACATCGTCTGAATGTCTGCAAAAAATCCATCCATAATATTAAACTGTAAATGCTCAAAATGAAAGCAACTTTAATATAAAAATAAAAGAAAAAATTGTTAATGAGGTTATACTATACATTCATTGCATTTGTAATAAGATACAAGCAGTAAAAATGTCTGCAATGCTTCTGCACTTTCAGATCGCATCTTAAAAGAAAATAGAGCTAAATCACTCTTTATATAGACAGTAGATAGTTGTTTCTAAAGCATGAGCCAATAAAGAATGAATTGATAAGAAATTAACTAAATTCATTAACAAAACTGACTGAACTAATCTGCAAATATTGTTCTAAGGAATTTTGTACATACCTCAGATAACTGTACCTCAGATAACAAAACAGATACCTGTGTAAACTATGCTAACAATTAGCTTATAAATGTGCCTTTATTTTGGTTAGATTCCTTATATTATCTGAAATAATGTTATTTTTTTTATTTTGGGGCAAGCAGAATTGCCTGTGTCTTGTTATTTGTCAAATTATAAAGCTGTACATCTAGCACTGGAACTAGCATTTAGGTGCTTTCATCGAGATGAATGTGATCGAAATGTTATTATATCAGATTTTTTTTTCCCCAACTCAAATCACTAGAATAAAATAACTTTTATCTCCTTCACTCTCTTATCACAACCACAATATTCATCTCAGTGATATATTCCTATATTTAGAGCAGTAAATATAATTGCCATTTATGACTAAATGGTTTTTATTCCGCTAGCATTCACGGAAGGGTAGGTTGTCATCAGAAACACTTTCTCTAACACCTTCTGATTTACAACATTGCCGAGCTATGTCAGCTAGGTTTAGTGAATAAATAATAAATCCATAATAATAGGTCATGTTCCATAATCAAATCTGCTGCCTCTTTCACCTTTATTACCAAGTGTCTAAGGAGGGGCAAATTTAGACTATATCGGCACCTGTGGTGTTTTTTCAAGCAGGGACGCAGGGTTTCCGCTGACATGATGCAATTTGTTAATTATGACTTTTTACCGGTCCTCCTTCTTTTAAAAGAATATTTCATCTGACGCCATCATACCAACTTACAGGGACAGATAATAAGACTGGAATTTTCCCCCGATATCTGAACTATATCTGACTTGAGCATTGGTTGGCCCTGTTGTTTTATTCCAAATCTCTCATTAAAGGGAGGATGATCAAATTGCTTTTTCCTGTCTTTAACATCCACAAATTTCAGATTATACAGCTTTATATATAGCTATTACATTTAAATAATTAATAATAATTAAATAAATAGTAAAAAACATTTTAAATCAATAATTTTAACATATAGATATCGGGAATAGCCTCCACAAAGTGGTAAACATATTCCATGTGCAAGTTGAACTATGCCCACTGTAGCAGCTCAATTAGTTCATTGCACTGGTTCAAATAAACCACAAGTGTAATAGACTCATTGAAATTAATAAATAGCTCAAATATTGAGGTCATTCGTGTTGTAAAAGAAACAGGTTTTAATTATGGCCCCTATTTAAAGGAGGGCAGCCTATGTTGTACTTGCTGGTGTAAGCCCTTGCGCACTAAATAAATGAGTTATTTTATACATTGTACCAAATTATAAAAAGTTTAATTAAGAAGTTGATTGGAAAAGGCATAACATATAAAGAAGTGCAGAAGATAAATTACCGCTCAGTTAAAATAATCTCAAAATGATTGTATGTGTATTTTAAACTTTATATTTTCTCAGAATATGATAATTTTTGCATGTATGACAGTTTTACACACGCATGGCATTCCTTCAATGAGCTTAATTTGCAGAATTTCTTAACTTCTGGATGTTTTTGACTTCATCATTCGTCGTGTCATCAAACTAAATGCGGCTATTACATATAAAATCTATTTTGGCTATTTACTTGAGATGTTGAAGTTTTTTTATTTCTTTAATATAGAAGATGGTGCTTCTAAAATCTGATCGGTGTACTGTATACATGGTTGTTTTATTGGACTTTTTTTGTGATTTAGGCATGCAGCGAGTTCACAACTCATGTCATGAACCTCCTGCGTGAACAGTCACGCACGCGGCCTGTGTCCCCGCGTGAGATTGAGCGAATGGTAGCCATCATCCACCGCAAGTTCAGCTCCATCCAGACGCAGCTCAAACAAAGCACATGTGAAGCCGTTATGATTCTCCGCTCTCGTTTCCTGGATGCCAGGTGTGTGTGATTTTGTCTTTGTGTACAGTGTCTGTGTTTGCACTTACAAATATTTGGACTCGATGATAAACTGATGGCTTGAGCCTGGAGCATATTTACACAATTATATATGTGATGTTTGAACTGGCAGCATTTTTTTTTCTTTTGTCAGACGCAAGAGACGTAACTTCAGCAAACAGGCTACAGAGGTGCTGAATGAGTACTTCTACTCCCACCTGTCGAACCCTTATCCCAGTGAGGAGGCCAAAGAGGAGCTGGCTAAACAGTGCAGCATCACCGTCTCTCAGGTAACACAAATGCAACAATGATCATGTGATGCAGTGTTGAAAGAAAATCTAACTAGCTTTAATAAATAGAATAGCAGTTCTAAAAGATCAGTGAAGTAAGAACAGCTGGTGGCATTTAGACACTGAGGAAGTTCCCACCTGGTGGTCTAGTTGCAGAACTGGATAATTTGGTTATAAAACTGCACATATATTTACAGAACACTGTTTACAGAAAAAAAAAACACTGTACACTCTTTGGCCACTTTATTAGTTACACTTGTACAATTGCTTGGTAATACAAATATCACACGGCTGCAACGCAGTGCATTTTGACATGTAGAGGTGGTGAAGACCACTTACAAAAGCGATACTGACATCTTTTAATTTTACCTTTTTTTTCCTAAACTGCCATTTCTTGAACAGTTGACATATATTTTACATCACGAGGAAGGGCTAGGTCTCATGTGTCACTCAGAAGTCTCGGTTAAGTAATAAGACAATTTCTGAGTAAAATGCACAAATCTTCAGCGTGCACTATCGGCATTATTCTGCCTATTTTCTCCCGTTTTAAATGAGAAATCGTATTTAAAGACATTTTATTATCATTAGAGATAATTGTGTACTGTCAATTTCATCTTTTTACAAACTGTAGTTTTTGAAATATGAATCATGAAAGATGGACACATGTCTGTCATACACCGAAATACAGTGCACACACACTTGCATGCACACATGCGGCAGTACGAGGGAGGAGAGGAGAAAACTGCTTTGGCTACAAACCCTTTGGCTATGTCGTATAAATGTGTAAAACAAATATTTTCATGAATTTATGATTGAAGTAGCAATAGAGTCATGAACATGGCGCATCATTTGAGAGATTTAAATAATAGCAACTGTATTTAACATTACTGTCACTTGGGCTTAAAGGCTAAATTCTTACCCAGGGGTGCACCGGGGCAACACACATTGCAGAATCTGAATCAGAAACTGCACTTTCTAGGTTGTAATGAAGCAAAACCCCTCCATGATGCTTTTTTTATATAATATATTTCTTTTTGTACTTATCTTTTATTTAACATTTTAATTTTTTTTTTGTTGAAAATGTAGTATTTGAAAATGTTGAAACATTTTGTATTTTTGGCTCGGGTTTGGAACAGGTGTCCAACTGGTTTGGCAACAAGAGGATTCGCTACAAGAAAAACATCAGCAAGTTTCAGGAAGAAGCCAACATTTACGCCATGAAGACGGCTATAGGTGCGACGCAGAGAGAGGGCTCGCCGCAAACCCCTAATTCCACCGGTATTTCTAGAGCACAGAACCTCAACACTTGGGGATTTATCACATGATGTTTTTCATGGTTAAAGATAGTAAGGTCAATTTTGTTGAGGGAAGTTCAGGGAACGGTCAAGCCGAGATCTTTAATTTTGCACATGGCTTTGTGATTAGTCTTGTGTCATAATAATGATGATGATGATAATAATAACGGCATACATTATTTAAGTGTTTTAAATAAAAAAAGGGATTGTTATGCATTTTTATTAAATTCCAGGTTTTAGAAACATTTTCCTGAAGCCATAAAAAATTACAATAGGTTGTGGCTAAAAATAATAAATTGATGCATTTCATAATTATTACATTATCAAATAATACTGAAAATAAATGTAAAATTATAGATACTGTGAAAATTCTAATATTATAAAGGGTGGTACGGTGGCACAGTGGGTAGCGCAGTCTCCTGACATTTTAAGAATTATCCAGGTTTGATTCCCAGGTTGAACGGAAAGGAAATTTATTTGTGGAGATCGCATGTTCTCCCCGTGTTCATAAGGGACTTCTCCGGGTACTCCGGTTTTATCCAGCATTCCAAAGACATGCATGCTAGGCTAATAAGTGTCTCTAAAGTTGCCCTTCGTTTGTGATTGTGTTTTGTGTGTGCCTTGTGATAGCGTGGGGCCATGTCTATGGTTTTCTTGCCCTTGTGCCTAGAGATGCCAGGTGGCCCGCGACCCTGTGTGGATTTACTGAAAGATAATGAATGAATAATATTCTAAAATAATAAAAATCTTACAGCGAGTAAGATACTCAAATATGTTGGTAATTAATGAATGTAGCATACTTTATGTATGTTACATACATACATAATACATAACATAATATAATATACAATGAACAATAACTGTATTAGGAACACATGGCAGTGGCATAAGATTGCTGATTAAGTGTCTTAATTCATAGTTTGTTATAACCAGCTCATATATGAGGTGGTTATCTGTCCACTGTACAGTAACAGTTTTCCGAGACGCCAACCTCGAATTAGTGAAGAAACCAAGAAAACCAATTTCTTAATAGCCAGGTGGTGCAGTGGATAGTGCTGTGGCCACACAGCAAGAGGACCCGGGTTTGATCCCCGGGTGGGGCGACCTGGGAATTTCTGCGTGGAGTTTGCATGTTCGCGTGAGATTTCTCCGGGGGCTCCGGTTTTCTCCCACAGTCCAAAGATATGCACACTATGTAAATTGGAAATGCTAAATTGTCATTAACTTGTGTATTGATATGTGATTTTGCGTATGATCTGAAACTTGTGTATGAGTATGACTATGTTCCTGTTATTGGAATAGACACTGGTGCTGAGGATGGCGTTAAACAATGAATTAATAAATAAATATAATAGCCAGGTAATAAATATAATTATCCAGTGATCATTCTGTGTAATTAGGTAATATGTATACACCTTGTTGATGGAGGATTGAACTGCCCTAAGTGTGTCTCTATCTTCCCACTGGATCAGTTAACGTGGTCGAAGTTCAGTTTGAGAAAAGCTGCTAGGGGGGTACCACTGGGGGAGCAGGGGTAGGAGAAAGTGGCACTGTTTTTAAAAAAAATTGAGAATGTGTGTTTCACAGAAACTTTTGTGCTATGCGTATACATACATTTCTACACATGCACACACACTTCTCCTAGGCTCAGCGTTTTTCTTGCTTTCAGGATCAGCTGATCTCTTTCTTGGTGTTCCTGCAGTGAATGGAGAACAGCCTGGATATCACATGGGGGCTCAGGTTAGACATTTCTACAGTCGTTCTAATGGCATGCTGTTTCTCTTGGTGCATGGATATGTGTATTACCAATCATTGATCAAATTTGTGTGTGTATAAAGTGAGGCTTGAATATTTGTGAAAGTACAAAGTATGTTAAAAGTAGACATTTTGGCTTAGTTATTTATTTATTGAGGAATAAATATGATCATATCTGACAGTGGTAAAACTACATGAAATTTCACGATCATTCTGTGGTGTGTGTGACTTATAAAACTTAGCATTTCTGGTAATTATTCACAAACTTCCAAGCATCACTGTGTACTGTATAAAATGGATGTGTGTATGTGTTTGTTTGTGTGTGGATGCACCTAAATTCCTTGTCCTCTCTCTGGTAGGATTCACGCTTTTCAGACAGACTCTATAGTCCCAGAGAGAGCCGGGTGAGGAGATGATTACACAAACATGACTAAATGCGTGCTGATTTACAGAACAATATGGCACAGCGTGGCACTGTTCACATGTCCCGTCTGTGAACATGCGTGATTTGTGCTTGTCTTTTCCATTAACCTTGATCATGCATAATTTCATGACGATCAATCTTTTTATTTGTTAATAAACAAATTTATATACACTCGCTGGCCATTTTATTAGGCACACCTTGCTAGTAAAAGTTTGTCGCCCTTTCAGAAATGCCTTAATTTTTGGCATTTTCATCCACACAAGGGCTGCTTGCTGGATATTTTTTCTTTGTCTGACTATTCTCTGTACACCCTACAAGCCTAAATGAATTGTGTTACAGCCATCTGATTGGCTGATCAGACATTTGCGTCAACATTCAATTGAACAGGGGGGCCTTATAAAGTGGCTGGCGAGTTTGTACCTCAATGTTCCTAGAAACAAATAATCCTAAAACAGGTGAGCGCATGTGCTGCTGCTGCAATGTTGGGACTCATTAGTGCTCTGATGGATAAATAGATAGAGCATCACAGTCTCTGGTAGGCTGAACCCAGCATACCATGCCCTTATTTTAACCTCGGTTTTTAACCAAATATGGCGGAAACCTGGCACATAGACAGAAAATGTTTACGACTGGTTGTGTGGGAAAGAAAAAAGAAGTGGAGATGCCAAATTGATTTGTTTGCTATGTATATAACCTTGTGTAGGATTTAACCTTGTTCTTGACATGAAGGCTGAAGGTGACCTTAAACAGTAAACAGTTATAAACAATAGTGAAACAATCAAGAGACAGCAAAGGTTTTTCTAAGTTGTACACTCTGCCTTTGTGGCATTCAACTTAAATATATTAAAATACTGTCAATCTGATAATTCAATCAGATTGAGTCTTTTAATCAATATACTGAAACTAAACCCAAAATGTCTGAATGTATTACCCTGGTTGGAAACAGCATGATTACTAGACTAGGAACACCTGACATTTAGAATATGATCCCCGATAAATAGCCACAATTTATCAAAATTGCCTCTTGTTAAAGTTGTTGACTATAGACAAACAGGGCAACTTGAGTTATTTTTATGTTGGGCAGATAGTCAAAGCATAGAGATTTTCTACCAACATGGCAGCAACATTGGGATTGTACTTGTGGGCCGTCTCGGTGACAAATGTGGAAGATCATTCACAAGTCTGAATAAAAGGCCAGATGTTCCTAATCCAGCAATTGTTCTACGTATTGATTGTACTCATTAGGCAATTTTCTAAAGAGAATGATTGATTATTTCCTTTTTTTTTTAGACTAACGGGAATTGGCAAGAACAGAACACACCTCCGTCTCCACCTGTAAGTGAGGGCTCCGACAATTCGGACTAATGGGCGCAGGGCATCCAAGAAATGAAGACGAAGGAGAAAATGGAGAGAACGTTGGTCACTCCTGCTGAAGTGCAGTGTTTTTAGTTTTATTTTGTCTTTTTTTTATTATTATTATTATTTTTTTAAACAAAGTCAATATATGGAAAGTGTGTGCATGAAAATGGAGGAACGTAGGAAATGGCTTTTATTTAGGCTTGCATAATCAGCCAACTGTGTTTATTTTGGGTTTATATTTGGGTTTTATTTTTTTCCCAGCACTACATCCACTGTGTGTTACTGCAATATTTGGGTTCTGAAGATATAGTGGAAGCTTTTGTAAGCTGCATTAAGTTGCTTTATAAATATAGAAATATTGTTACTGTTATAGATAACCTTATATTCTTTCATTTCGATTAAGAGAGGTGAATTGGCGCAAAGGGGCAATAGAGAATAATCCAAAGATCATTTTGTCTTCTGTTCTTATGTGTGTGTTTCTATTTTTTACTGTGTGTACCTATTTTCTGAATAGGTTGCGGTCTTTAATTATGGTGTGAATGAGTATATCAACAGTGCTGTCTTTCTCTGTACAGTGAAACACCTGTATTCTCTCTACCTCTTTTACAATAAAGACTGTCTGTGTACACATTCACACGGCCACATCGCCACACAGCTTCTTATTTCACTGTGGACACTAGATTTATACAGATGTCCTGAAAAGCAGATCTAGTTGATTACAATAGACGTGTTTCAAGTCTTACTGTATATGCTTTGAATAGATTATTCTTGAGTAGACTTCGGTTATATTTTCAAACCTACATCAAAAACAGCTGGGACAGTATAGACATTCAAAGTAAAAAAAAAAAACAATGTTTGTTTTTTATATACAGATAATTAGAATTTTTATTTAATTGTAGACAGTATGAACCCAGGATATTTCATGTTTTATGTGCTCAAATTTGTTTGTGTGTATATATACACCAATATGTATTTACATTGATATTCCTGCATTTCAGACCACTCTTGTCATTACATAATTCTCCACACATTATCATAATTGATGCTTTACTGATTGGGTAAAGCATCCCCAGCCCTTTACCATATCCATTAAGCCACAGCTCACCTAACATTATGCATTGTATTGGGAGAAATGTGTTAATCGCTATCTTTTTTTTAATTGACAATCATAGTTTAATTCAACATTTTATTAATTTTCTCGTGCGTTTGTCTGAACAACACTCTGCTCATCGTTGTTGCTTAAATACACTGTATATTGTTTTTGAATAAAATTCTTTATTAAAATAATCTGATTAGAATCACATTGTTAATTTGATTTCTACAGAATTCCTAGCTCTCGATTCCTATTTAAGCTTTTTTATTTTGGAACGTGTTGCCGGTCTGTCATGCAGGAATGGACATAC
Source organism: Xyliphius kryptos (assembly GCA_025769995.1). Classification (NCBI taxonomy): domain Eukaryota; kingdom Metazoa; phylum Chordata; class Actinopteri; order Siluriformes; family Aspredinidae; genus Xyliphius; species Xyliphius kryptos. Next base: position 6,480,119 of record JAOUQT010000045.1, read on the forward strand.
AGTAACAAGTGAAGTTAATCAGGTTCATACTGTCTGTAATGTAATAAAACTCAAAGTAAAAACAAACACAGCATTATTTTATTTGTGTTGATTTTATCATCTGATCAACGTTGTTATTTAACACACATGGAATTGATTCTTATTGGGGATCAGCACATTTTACTACTTCATTTATTACACTTTTGTTTACTTTATATTGTATAGGCTGTACTTTAACTACAGGGGTTAGACAATGAAACTGAAACACCTGTCATTTTAGTGTGGGAGGTTTCATGACTAAATTTGAGAAGTCTAGTGGCCAATCTTCATTAATTTCACATTGCACCAGTAAGAGCAGAGTGTGAAGGTTCAATTATCAGGGTAAGAGCACAGTTTTGCTCAAAATATTGCA
>JAOUQT010000045.1:6489605-6499949 GCA_025769995.1 Xyliphius kryptos
GTCTTCAATGTAGACATGCAGGTAGTTGGCGTGAAAGCTGAAGATGCAGAGGACAGAATGAGGTGGAAATGGTTGACACGCTGTGGCGACCCCTGAAAAATGGGAGTGGCCGAAAGAAGAAGAAGATGTTTGAGTACTGATGTACTGAATGTCATTACTGCCATTATTCAATCAATCAAACAACCTACCTTTATTTTAACTTGGATGTACATTGACAGTGACCCTCATTTTAATGTAACCAAGCATTGACAATAAACAGGGATTGAAAGCATAAATTCTGCTACTTCTTTCAGCTTTTTACTTTATCAGGGGTCTTTTCCACCTCACTCTGTGCTCTGCATCTTCAGCTCTCACACCAGTTAACATCAGATCTGCATTGACCACATCAATACATCTCCTCTTTGGTCTTTTAATCTGCCTCCTGCCTGGCATCTCTATTTCTAACATGATTCTGCCAATATGTCCACTGTCTCTTCTCTGTACATGTCCAAACCATCTCACTATCTGCCCTGTCTATCTTTGTCTCCTAATTTTCCAACCTGTGCTGTCCCTCTGATTTTCTCATACCTAGTCCTGTCCATTCTGGCCACTCCCAAAGAGAAAGCTCTGCCTCTTCCTTTGCTTTCTGTATCTTAATCATTGTCACTGTCTGCAAACCATAAAAAGGTACTTACTACAGTTTACAATTATTCCCTTCCAGAGCATACCTCTGTCCAATTTCTGTTCTACCTGTTCTCTTTTCTCACTACAGATTACAAACATTATAGTCATTCTGTATAACATCCTTCTTTACTCTTTACTCTCCTCTTATCTTTCTGTCTATTCACACACTTCTCTCCTTGTTATTTTCGACTTTAGCCCAATTTCCTGTAGACACTTTTCACTGGTACCCTGTTTGACACCAGTAGCGGTGGCAGTCATTGTTATCCCGGGCTACGACCAGTCCAGTATGGGGGAATTGTTAAGAACTTGCATCATTGATAGAGAGATAGATTGGGAAAGGATGTGCAACATGTCAGGATGATCAAGGATAGAAATGAAAATGTACTGACAGGTAAGTAGAGGGGGAGGGAAAGATGGAAGGAGTATTTTTAGGAGCTTATGAATGAAGAGAATGACAGGGAAACAAGAATGGAAGACAGAAATAATGGAACAGGATATAGCAAGGATTAGCAAGGATGAAGTAAGGAAAGCTTTGAAAAGGATGAAGAATGGAAAAGCAGTCCGACGTGATGACATACTGGTGGAGGTATAGAAATGTATAGGAGAGATAGGAGTGGTGATTTTGACTAGATTATTCAATAAGATTTTTGAGAGTGAAATGATGCCTGAGAAATGGAAGGCCATGCCATGCACACCATTGTTCTTCAGTAATCTCCTGAAGGTGGACTCATGAACATTAATGTTAGCCAATGTGAGAGAGACCTTTAGTTGCTTAGAAGTTAGACTGGGGTAATAGTTAACTCACCGAATATTAAGAGTGGTGTTGCATTTCCTTCATTTGTATACAATCTGTCTGACAGTTGATTTGTGGTGGAGTCCATATTCTTAAAAGATGGCTTTGTAAACCTTTTCAACCTGATGAACATCAGCGTCATCAGAAGTCTCCTTTGTTTTTCCCCCACGGGTCGCCACAGCGAGTTCCTCGCCACGTTAAACGTCTGTAAAGGTGTTTTGGTGTGAAGAGCAGACTTTGATAGATCCCTCTTCTTTAAAAAAACATAAAAAATGTCATCCAACTGATTGAAAACACCTGACTCTAATTTCAGATTTAAATTAACTGCTAATCCTAGAGGTTCACATAATTCTTTCTTTCACAAATATGTAATATTGGTTTAATTGAGTTTAGGCAAGAGATCACATCTTTGCTGATATTCGTATAAGAGCCTAAATACTGTATGTGTGACTTTTATATATTTTCTGCAAAAAAAAGACACCATGATACTTTAGTCCAAAATGAAGTTAGAAACATTTATTTTTAATGCTTATATTGTACAAACCCAATTCCAAAAAAGTTGGGAAAAAGTACAAGCTGTTTTTTTTTCTAACATGACAATGCCAAACCACATACTGCATCAATTTAAGCATCATGGCTGTGTCGGAGAAGGGTCCGGGTAGTAAACTTTTACCCACAGAAAACATTTGGCGCATCATAAAATGTAAGATACGACAAAAAAGACCTAAAACAGTTGAGCAACTGGAATCCTACATGGAATCCTACATTAGACAAGAATGGGTTAACATTCCTGCTCTCAACTTGAACAACTTGTCTTCTCAGTCCTGAGATGTTTACAGACTGTTGTAAAGAGAAAGGTGAATGTTTCACAGTGGTAAACATGGAATTGTCCTAACTTTTGTGACAATTTAAAATCACTTAATTTTTGTCTTTAAATTATACATTTTCTTACTTTAACATTTGATATCTATGTTCTATTCTGGATAAAATATAGAATTTTTAAACTTCCACATCGTTGCATTCCGTTTATATACAATTTGTACTTAGTCCCAAACTTTTTGCAATCGGGTTTGTAGATGGAACCTGAAATATTCTTGATCTCTGTGCCGCTGATTTGCAATTTGTCCCACCGTGCAATTATAGTGTTTTTTTATTTAAATACAGTAGGTTTAACCAGAGCCTAATACTTAGTCTCCATTCATCTGTGTGTTTATGATATTTTTAGTTGTGACCCCCTGTACACATGACTGTTGTGAAATGTAATGATTGTTTGACACTTTAAGGAGATGTATCGTGTGGTGATTGGAGGAGTATCTGAAACTCAGGAGTTGCTGAAGCAGCGTGTTGATCACATCTTCTACACAGGAAACAGCACAGTGGGAAAACTGGTTATGGAAGCAGCTTCACGTCATCTTACTCCAGTCACTCTGGAACTGGGAGGGAAAAGTCCCTGCTATATTGACCAGAACTGTGACATTGCAGTAGCTTGCCGGTAACACTTTGTTTACAAGCTTATCTGATTTGTGTGCACTGAATAAATATGAATACTTATTATGAATTCCACAGCTGGCAGTTCTTTTTATTGCCTCTTCTCCTTTTTTTCAGCTTCTGTTTTTAGCCACAATGTTATGTTTGGCATAATTGAAGTCCCACATGTCTGATACTAAATACAACATTGTGATGTTTATGGCAGTTCAGCCTCTAGGAGGAATAATACGGCAGCTTATAATTATTTGTCTATATGAATGTGTTCCATTGTGTGCAGTCTAGCACTTTACGAGCTAATATAAACCAAGAGGTTAAGGCTCAAACTTCACACAATGTTACAAGTTGCATAATTTTCACATTTGTTAGATGCTAAATTTGGTAGAAATTGATGTTTGCAGTCAAGTTGTATATTACTTTGCAGTATGTCTGTTATCTATATATTTTTGGACCACATATTGCTGTGGCGAGAGCTTTGAGATTACTATAAATTCACTAGGTATAAAAAAATTTGCTAACTTACTTTTATCATTAAAAGTGCATCAATAGTCAAAGTGGGCTATAGACAGTATAATAAAAACTAAGCATAGCACACAGAGTTTACAATTAAAGTGGGCATTTCAAAAATCATCATCTTTAATCATCTGATTTAACACAAATCTTCTGAGGCTGAGGTGATAAATGGTGATGCATGGTGCGGCAAATGCATTGCCAACTTGCAGTTCCAGGCATCCAGTTTTGTGCATTTTTTGTGATGTCTCCCCCTTCCAAAAGGATGCCAGTAGAGGGGTTGGCAGAGTCAATTTTTTTGAATGATGATGTGAATGTGTGTGGCATGATGTCCTCTATTAGACTGGAATACGATCTAAGGGGTTCCCAGGATAGGTCGGGAATAAACCGGTTTTTAATGATTAATAAATGAAAGCCTAAGTTATTGTGGAATTGAACTGACCATTCATTTATAGAATTTCTTTACATGTTAAAACTAAATTATCATTGGATTAGGACCTCTCAGCATGTGGAATATGATCACTTATTATGTGAGCTCTGTGGTTACTCCACAGTCAGCTGTCATATAAGGTTATGGCACCCTATTATTTAGTATTACATTTGTTGAAGACAATTATGCATGTATATTTGTTAGAAAAGTAAACAATACATTCCATACTGGACCATGCTTCAGACAAAACAAACATAAGAGGCAAGTGCCATAGTCAAAATCTCCAGAACTGTCTCAGATTCTCCAAAATACTCTAAAAAATGTATTTATAAAACTGCACAAGGTGTAACCAGACAGTGACTTTCTTAATTCTGGTCCTCATTACTATAAAATATTATAGTGTTTTCTTTTCTGGATTTATTTTATAAGGCAACATTGCTTTACTGCAGGTCTTTACATGTGCCTAAAGTGTTTTAACACACTGCTGTACCGCTTGCTATTTAGTATTTACTAATTCTTGGAAAATATGGCACAATTATTCTTTAGACTTTGTCAGTCACACTTGCTACTTCTTCTTAGCTGTAAAACCCAGCAGCCTTCATTATGTTTTGTCTTCAACTTTTGTACACTACTGTATGTCTCTAGACGAATCACCTGGGGGAAGTATTCTAACTGCGGCCAGACATGCATCGCACCAGACTACATCCTCTGTAACCCCAACATCCAGAACAGACTAATAGAAGAGTTTCGCCAAGCATTACAGGTTTGATCTGGAATTTTGTATTTTCAAGGAAATCATATTATTCATATAATGATATAAAGATTAAAACGATTCAATGTACTAACCCCAGGAGTTCTATGGTGAGAATCCTAAAATATCACCAGATTACGGTCGTATCATCAACCAGAATCACTTTGAACGAGTGCTAACACTGATGGAGGGATGCACGGTGGCCTTGGGAGGGGAGAGCGATAAATCACAGTTTTATATTGGTATGATAAGGATTTGTTTTTAAATATAATGTGTTGATTCAATCAGTTCTGTGATGTATTTGTGTGTGTCTGTGGGTATTTCCTGGTCTCTGCCAGCTCCTACCGTTCTGAAGGATGTTTTGCCTCATGCCAGGATAATGCAGGAAGAGATTTTTGGACCCTTGCTGCCAATCGTCACTGTCAGTGACGTCAGTGAGGCTATTCGCTTCATTAATGATAGAGAAAAACCTCTGGCTCTTTACATCTTCTCTTCTAATAAGAAAGTATGTTTTGAAGATGCTAATATTATTGTATGCACAGTAAAGTTTCTCTGGTGAAAACAACTTTTGTGAAATCTGTTATTATTATATGGGGATTTTTATTTGGCGTGAAAATTGATGCATTTATGTTTTTTTTTCCTGTGGAGGTAATAAAACGAATGCTGAATGAGACGACTAGTGGGGGAGTGGTGGTTAACGATGTAATGATCCACTACACAGTCAGCTCCTTACCATTTGGAGGAGTAGGTATGCTAGCAAGTTCCAAATCCAAGCGTTTTGTGTATTTGTGCATATGCATATCAATGCGTGTAGATTTGAAGATAATTTAAAACATAACTTAAATAATCTTCATGATTACAGACTGAATTGAATTGCTGTAAATGTTCCTCTTTGAAATTAAATTAAATTTAGCAGCAATTAACACAAGCCCAAAATGGGATATTTTTGAATGTGATATCAATCTGTGTTCTGGCTTAGCAAAATAAACGAATCGTAAGTTTTCTCCTAGCAGAATAAAGCGTTTAAACAATTCGGTTGTTTTCTTGTTTTCTGACTTCTAATATGACTTTCATAAACCAGTTAGAAAGAAATTTAAGAAATTGTTGATTCGGGTCTTCTTACATAGCCTGGCTAAAGCTTAATTATAATACTAGGTTCTGGATTTTTTTAACTGTACATCTGTGAATATTATTTATGAAACACAGGTATTTAAAGTTTTATTTTAGTGCTTTAACATATAATTCTATATAATATAGTTCTACAGAAAATATTCTTATTAGCAAAGAAACAAATTGAAATTTAAAATTTCAGCTAGCTTCAATGATCCTTTATGTGACTTGTTGATTTTTCTTTCATACTTGTAGTACAGAAACAAACAGTTCTGCTTATTTGTGTATTCCATAGTTTAGTGCAATTATGCTTTATGCTAAAGACATAGTTATACCTGTGCTATATCTGTGCTATATCTACGTTTGCTGAACCAAATTCACAGTCGCTTAGTGATTTGAATATCTGTCATTTATTAATTACATGCCTACTTATTCTCTCTCCCTCTTTCTTTCTCTCTTTTTCTCTCTTTCTCTTTCGCTCTCTCTTTCTCTTTAGGTAAAAGTGGAATGGGCAGGTACCATGGCAAGCACACCTTTGACCAACTTAGTCATAAACGAGCTTGCCTTATAAAGTCTTTGGGTATGGAGAGTCTGAACAAAGCACGCTACCCTCCACAAACTGCGTCCCGTCTCCATAGAGCTCGGTTTTTCATGCTAAGCCACTTATCCAGCTGTCGACATTTTACCTTCATCTGGGCCGTTATCTCCACTATGCTGGCACTGGGTCTGCTTATCGCGTTACTGGTCGTCCTGCTCAAGGCTCCCCCTTCCTTTCATTCCGCCAGCATGGAACACTTATTCTAAAAATAAACCTTTTTAAAGAAAATAAATCCTCAAATGGCTTGATTTAACCAATAATCTATTTTTTGCACATTGATTACAACTTTATTAAACTATTTCAACATTTATAATGATTAAAGGTAAGTGTTCACTTTATTTATCATTCCTAAATAAATGATGTAGTGTACTATGCTGAAGAATTACTAAAAGAAACTAGAAGTTCACTAAGGTAATGTGGCACGAGACCATTAACTGATTTTAAAGCAAGCTAAAGTATTTTATAATCAATATGTAATGTGACCGGTAGCCAGTGCAATGTGGATAATACATAGTATCTGTATGTATCCATATAAATGGCCCACCCTATACTTAAAAGATACAATTATACTGTAATTTTACAGTTAAATATAAAATTACAGATTATTTATGTTAAATATCATTTAACAGTCACCTGTTAAATAATGAACTATTTATGTTTTTTTATTTATAAAATGTAATCATAAAATACTCCATAAATACATTTAAAGTTTTGATATTTAATAGTAGTTACCTGTTAAATAAGGGACTATTCATTTATTCATTTACATACATTTATATCTGCTTAATCCTAGTTTTATGGTCAAAAGGAAACCGGTGCCCACCTGGCAACTCTGGGTGCAAAGGCCCTGGATCGAACCCTGGATCTTCTTGCTGTAAGGCCACAGCACTATTCACTGCGCCTCCATGCCGCCCAATAAGGAACTAATTGTTATTTCGTACAATTATTCAATCAATGTATAACATGTGGTTGTTAAATTAAAGATTAATGTAATTTAATGTAAAGCCATTAACCAGTACAATAAATCTCAACATGCATACGGTTTCAGTCTTTATTTTGAAATTTGCTCAACAATTAAGAAAACTGTTTACAGTGGATTTTTACAATGATTGTAAAATGTAAACAGTACACGCGTATTCAAACAGCATTAAATACAACATAGAAAATCATAAAAAAATCTCTTGATCTCTTTTTCACAAACTAAAGAATTAAAGATTCATGTAAAAAGAGAAGCTTGCATTGTATAATACAAGGCACAGTTGTTACAGTCCTCAAAATGGCCCTACACAGTCCTAGCATGCAGCATTTGGAACCTTAGGTTTGGAACATTCCCCTTAAAGCTACATGCTTGCAAATTGCATACTCTCGTACAGATATTAACTTTAAAAAAAAACAAAGTGAACATAAATTAATAAAGCAGAATGAGAAGTTAGATCCTGCACCTGAAAACTGGGTTGCACATAGAAACCAGCTTCACTGCCAGCTTATGTGCATTTCACTGGGGTAATCAGGCAGGCACATACCTTTGTGTTTTGCTGAATTAGACCTATGACATCTTCGGGAGACTCAGCAGTGACATCTGGCTTCCCAGACCTGCTTCACTCAATTTCCTAACAAGGTATACCTGATAAAGTCACAATCGTTATCCATCAAACACAAGCAACATTTTGCACTGTCGTACTTCCACACTGGCTGTCCTGGTACCTAAGGCCCGACTGACACTGTATATGTCTATATAGATTCTCAGTGACACAAGTTACAGGTAAATCTGAATACATGAAATTATTCCTTCCCTATTCTCCATTTACCTTATTTGAAAATGGGAGTGGTAGCTCTAAAATACAGTATCTGTTTGCCCTCTGAATTCAACATCATATTGGGCCTCAGCATAGTAATCTAATGTTCAGCCCATTTAGCATTGCTAGCACTGTGCCCTTGTTCTCTATTAAACTGCTGTTTTCCACAGATACTGACCTGGTTTGGCCTGCAAGGTAGCAGTTGCACAATGTTCTTCCTCTTCATCCTATCGAATAAAGATAATAACTATTCACCATCTATTTTACTGACATGGCCTTTCTGAATGATTTCCTTTTTTATACTGACCCTAGTCCTGCCCTCCTGATTTGCACCTACCCTATAATATAGACCATATCATACGCCAATAAAATGGTGTTCAGGAGGAATGTATGCTCTAAACTGCCCTTGTCTGTGTGTCCATCCAGGTTGTACAACCCCAATTCCAACGAAGTTGGTGCATTGTGTAAAACACAATTAAAACAGAATACAATGATTTGTATTTTCAACACATATTCAATTAAATAAACACTACAAATACAAGATATTTCATGTTCAAACTGATAAACATTATTGTTTTTTGCATGTTCATGTTATCATGTTCCAAAAGAGTTGTGACAGGGTGTAGAAAAGACTAAGAATTTTAAGGAATGCTCAAAAACACCTGTTTGAAACATTTCAAATCTGAACAGGTTAATTGGAAACAGTGAAGTGTCATGATTGGGTATAAAGGCGCCATCCCCAAAAGGCATGGTCGTTCACAAGCACGGATAGGACGAGGTTCAGCACTTTGTGAAAAACTGCGTGATCAAATAGTCAAACAGATTAAAAACAATGTTTCTTGGCATGCAATTGCAAGGAATTTAGGATTTGATTATCGACAGGCCATAATATCATTAAAAGATTTAGAAAATCTGGAGAAGTCTCTGCAAGTAAGCTGCAAGGCCAAAAACCAACATTGAATGACAGTGACCTTCAATCCCTCAGGCAGCACTTCATTAAAACCCGACATAATTCTGTAACAGATATTACCACATGGGCTCCGGAACACTTTAGAAAACCATCGTCAGTGAACACAGTTTATCACTCCATCAAGTGAAAATTAAAACTCTACTATGCAAAGCAAAACCATTCATCAACAAAACCCAGAAAACGCCCGAACTCTTCTGAGATAGACTGACGCAAAGTGGAAAAGTGTCCTGTGATCTGATGAGTCCACATTTCAAATTGATTTTGCAAATTATGGACGTTGTGTCTGCGCTTATTAGACTGACCTTATTAGACCTGTCTCCCATTGAAAGAGTGTGGCGTTTATGAAGAACAGAATCTGATAAAGAAGACCCCGGACTGCTGAGCAACTGATGTTGTACATCAAGCAAGAATAGGAAAGAATTCCACATACCAAGATTAAAAAATGAATGTCCCTAGTTCCCAAATGCTTATTGAATGTTGTTAAAAAGAAACACAGTGGTAAACATGAACCTGCCCTAACTCTTTAGGAATGTGTTGCAGGCATCAAATACAAGTTTATCTGTTTGAACATTAAATATCTTTGTAGTGTATTACATTGAATATGGTTTGAAAAGTATTTCCAAAATGTCATATTTTTAATTTAATCCAACTTCATTGGAATTGGAAATTGGCTATGTGCATGCGACACTTTGACATATGTTCATGGTAGTACTGGCCAAATTAATCATAAATTAATAAAAACTAATATTCAGGACATCAAATTGTTGTAAATTTACCTATATACACATACATATGTATATATATGTATATTTGAATTTTTTAAAATTATATTATGGTAATAGCTTGTCCTGTGTGTGTTTCTGTTGTGCCTCGTTACAGACAATGTAACGCATACATTACCACACTGTCAAAAATAGTATTTACAAGATCCTAAAAGTCAATTAATTAATTAGAAATTTACAGATTATAAACATACTGCTATCCAAAGACTTTTGGAAAGAAATATTATTTTAAAACAGGCTAGACTTATGAAAAAGCAGATCACCCAACACTGAATTATTCTTAAATGCTTTTATAATCTATGTTCAATTCAATTTTATTTATAAAGCGCTTTTAACAATAAGCATTGTCCCAAAGCAGCTTTACAAAAACATTACTATAGGGGCTATGAAGGATATGCTTGACTAAATAAATAAGTTTTCAGCCTAGACTTGAAGACTGAGATTGTGTCTGAGTCC
>JAOUQT010000045.1:6505580-6518386 GCA_025769995.1 Xyliphius kryptos
CAAAATATTCATAGAGTGTCACTCTTCTAGGAACCATGTGTCCAATCAGTGTTCCCCACTCAGTGACTCACCCACTGAGAGACCAGTTGCTAAACATGCTCTGGTTATTGGTGACTTTCAGCTTAGACACTTGAGAATAGCTACCCCGTTAGAGACGTCAGCAAACATAGTCCAGTGCAGCCAGGGCTTCAGACATCTGGGCGAACCCCAAAGTGGCTAATGCGAAATGCTCATTCTCTAGAATAGTTATCCAGTGACAGCACTAACCATGTTTGCATTACATAGATTAACAAGGCTGACCTTAAAGAGGTGTCTGTAACCTTTGCGATGATGTCTGATGCAGTAATAGTCTCTGGTCCCCTATCTATTAGGCCCCTACCATTGCTGAATGTCTAAGTGGTGCTCAGAAAACAACATTGCCTTTATTGACAATTGGTCTATTTTTGAGGAAAGGCCTATCTTTTTGAAATGGAATGGCATCAATCCTTTCTGGATGGGTGCTGCGTTTATGTCGCATGACATAGCTCATATGGGTTTTTGGTTTAGAATAAAATTATAATTGACTATTTGGAGCCAAGGCCAGGCATCAGACAGAATGGCCTTACCAACTGCCTGCAAAATGCCAGTAGTTGTCACCAACAATAACTAGATTCTTTCTAATTAAGACAGATCTAATCATTATAAATACCAACACTAATGAAAGAAACACTTTTAGGTTAAAATTGGGCTGTTAAACACAGCTCTAATTAAAGAAATATTTATTGGTAATTATCTAAATGTCCTGGGCTAATGAATACTATCAATGCATCTATTGTTCCACAAAGTGAGGTTACCTCTAATCATTATTTAACGATTTAGAAATTGATATTGATCTAGTCAGTAATCCACAATATAATATGAAGCGCACGATTATTCCCTCTACTGCTGCGTTTTTCTCACATCTACCTGAATTAACCATTAAACCACCATCAGAGCCAGATGAACTTGTGAACAAAGCCGATTACCTTAAACATGTTTTCTACATCATCAGACAGCTTAATTCCACTTAAACTAAAAATAGTTAAATATGTAAGACTTGTTTCATGGTACAATGATCAGACACACTACCAAAAACAAACCATTAGAACTAAGTAAGCATTAATGGAGACAAACTCAAAAAAAAAATTATTAAGGATTGCATGAAAGGTCAGTATGAGTATAGACACGCACATAATGGATTTCTTTACTGATGAAATTGAAAAACATAAGACTTGAATTATATAATGCATCATGGAGTGTAATCAATAACCAACATTCACCATGTAGTGTAATCAAAAGTCACCAGGTCCTAAAAAAAACTAATGTTAGAGACAATAATATATAACACAAGAGTTAAATAACTTTAACCTCATATCTAATAAAAAGCTTGTCTCATTTATTACACATTCAAAGACATCCTGTCTGTTATACTCAATACCTACAAATCTGTTTAAAGACCCCCCCCCCACATATTATAGAGCCTTTAATAAACATTGTAAATGAATTGCCTAAAATAGGCCATATCCGCAAGAAAGTCTTAAATGTGTGGTTATTAATGGTTAATAGTAAACCACTACTTAACCTAATATGGATTTTACTGATTACCATGGATTTTTAATACTGTCCAACTATAGAGAAATATGAAACCTTCGTTATGTATGTAAAATCTTTACCAAAAAAAAAAAAAAACCCTGAATCCAAGCTAAGAAATATATTCTCCTTCCAAAAAGCAGAGAAATTAATAATTCACACTTTTATAACCTCAAGGTTAGTTTAATGTAATTAACTTCTGACAAGATGTTCTAAAAAAATTAATTACAAAAACAACTTGTTTAAAATGCTGCAACTAGTTTTAACTACAACCAGAAAGTTTAATTATATCATCCCTAATTTTACCTCTATTAAATGAGAATGATGAGCAATGATGATTGATTAGTTTTAATATTATTGGTATTTTGGTTAAACGTTTTAAAAAGCACTCAAACAAGCGATATAACAGATTTTAAAACTGCTAAATGATAAAAGCGTTGCAATGTAAGCATTACCAACATTAGAGTTAAAAAAAAAAAAGTATGAGCAAAAGGTATGCTCACATTTAATAATCAAGACGGTGTCAAATGCTTTTCAGACTTGCATCGCATGAGTTCATAATGCAGATAAACCCACAGTAATCTGTTAATTTGCATCTCTTTTGATAAAAAAAATCCAACCTACTTTAATATGTGATAATAAACCACCTGTATTGTCTAAAAATATTGATGCGCTTAACCATGCCCTAATTAGAACAACATCGCCTCCAAGTGGAAACTTAAGACAACTTCAACTCTATTTAACTTTTAACAGGCAACTTCAATTCTTATTAAAGATTTTGTGTGGTTGATGCAGTTACACAAAAGAACACACAACTTTGCATATGTACTTGGATACAGCACTTTATGATAAAAGGAGTTAACTTGCCTACATATAAATATACAGAACTAATATTACACAAGCGTGAAGCAGCAAAACATAAAATGATCACTCTGATTTGGATCTTGAACAAAAATCACATCTGTGGTTCAGGACAAAAACATACTTCATCTTAATTTGTAGAGAAATGGGAAATTGGTAAAGTTTGCATTTCACCACAAAATCCAACAGGTAAACAAAATTCACATTTGGGATTGTAGAGAAATTGGCACGGCAAATGTCTTTTGTAGTGTTGACAGGGACCATGGCTCATACTCACAAAAACAGCTATTAAAATGACTACGAAATGGTGTTAAAACGATCTTATTAATTTGACCCTTGTAGAGGATTAAGCAGAAGATGATGGATAAATGGATGAATGAATGATAACTTTGCTCTATAATTAGGGTTCCAAAAATAATAATACATGAAAATAATAATACAAATAAAACATGTTATACTAATTTTGTGACAAAATAAAGAGCCAGTCACAGACTTTGGTTCCCATCTCCAGTTCCTTTCATTTTGACTTAACCAATTTCTCCAGAACGGAACATTTCACTTCAGAATTATGCACAACTGTGATATATTGTACACATTAAAAGAAAAACCTGATAATTTAAAAACACAGAGGAAATCTCCAGGAAATTTTGGGCTGAGTCTGTGTTTGTAGTTTTGTCTTCACTAAGCCGTTCTACTGCTCGTAAGTAAACCAATCAGGGTGTGTTGGAGGAAAGATATTACTACATTGTGCTGGACTCGAGACCTGGATGGAGTTGTGCACCTTTGCCTCATCATAAGACAGCTCATTAAATTGCACCTTGTAAATAATAAAGCTTGTAGCAAGTGCTAATAATCCTGCATACCAATTCAGAGGTCAGAAGACAGATACATTCTAAGGCACAGACGTTTAGACAGATGCTACATATTTTAATGGATACATGATTGTTTTAATTCTGGCTTCATGCTGATTTACAAATAATTCCTTAGTTATGAAACAAAAAATGAAATGCAAAACCATTAAGAAACTGGATAATACGTGATTGCACTATGTCAAATTGAAATCAATAAAGAATTGGCAAAGTTTGTGAATTTCATTCAATTCACTGATTGATTTTCTAAAAGACTTTTTCTAAGTAGCCTTAGATAGAAATGTCAGAGGTTTGTAGTTCGTAGTAGAAAACTTAGTGTTCACACTGTTGAAATTGTCCACTCCAAAAGTTTTTAATTTCGTTTCATTCCTGAGCTCTGACGTCTTTTTTATACTGTATGTGTATAAAAAAGTATATGTCTTTAAGTATATGTAAAGACATATACTTATGTCTTTACTGTTTACCCTTCACTCTCAACATTGTAAAACCATCCACTTATCAGCTAAATGATCATCATGATTACATCCATAATTTTGTGCACAGCTATAAAGCAAAACCCTTTTGCTGTTATTGTAGATTACAAATGCACAACGTGGAGGAAGGAGGACTGTGTGAATTATCTAAAGTAGAAAAGATAGTGGTTATGGCCAAGCTGACTCATGCACCTGACAGAAATGATGTGGTTAAAAACTGATGTTGTGTCTTTTTGGTGACCACCTCAATTCATTTGAAGTGTCAACTTCAAATTCTTAAAACACTTAGGTGCAATTTGAAATTGAGCCCAAAGTGTTTAAAATATAGTTTTAGCTTTTTTAAAGACAATAGCTAAAGTAGGATTGAAACTCCTAAAAATCACTCAGCAGGCATAAGGAGAAATGCGATACAATGTAGGAAAGCTAATAAGAGGAAACACTAAAAGAATAGCAGTTATGGACCGAGGTGCTCGTCCTCCATGCGCAAGCTGCTAGGGGTGCAGAGCAGGGGGTGGCTTGAGCTGCTGGTGCTCTGGCTCTTCAGACTCTCAATGGACCCTGATGATCCTGAGGAAAAGGTTAAGTTAAATCATAACAATACCAAAAGTCATTCTTAATGCAAATACATCCTGTAGTTTTTTTTTGCATTTATTAGACCTAACCTGCAACGTTAAAAATCAACAGAAATACCAAATAATTGAGTTTTCAACAAATTTTTTTTTACTTTTTTTCTACTATGATGGCTATGATATAGTCATTAGAGATGATAAATGTTAAAATATTTTAATTGTTAAAATAAACCCTGCAAAGCTACATTTAACATACATGCATTTGTTATTCTATTTTCAGGTTGAAAGTCACAGAGGGTTAGTTATAGTCATGCTAAGGCACAACTCAAATGTTATTACTATCAGATTAACAGACCGCAATAAAGAAAACTAAAGTAGGTTATTATTGCTTTCTTGCCAGCATATGCACACTCTGTTCAGTTTAACTAAAATGAAACAAATTCAGATTTAATTTGTTCTTTATTCAGTTTATAATTGGAGTTGTATGGCGTTAAATACTAATGTGATCATTTAAACATTTAACAAAGTCACCAAACATCAAATGAATCATTATAAGTGAATATTATAATAGATTATAAAAGTGAATATAATAATAAAATAAGTAAGTTCCTATTTCTCCCACAGCAGAACAGTCTTTAAACAGCTTTGCACCTACCCTTTTCAACATTCTTCTACTGCAGTGGACCAGGACTCAGAAGCTGAGCAGGTTGAGCGTAAAAAGCCAAGCAGTTTCACAGAGAGGTCAGGAGGCAGGACAGAACAGTGGCACATAGTAGCATCAGGTTTTGTGCGTAAACATTAGCAAGCAGATCATACACAGAGTAAAATAAGCAAAGGAAATAAAAAAAAGCTTTTACTTGACTAATCAAACAAAATGAGACAGATGTAGCATTTTAATTTGCATTAAAATCATATGGGTAATAAAGTTCAAAAGTCTAAATAATAAAATGAATTATTTATTGCACCTAAATGAGCTTGCTGATTTTCAAAGCCATAAACATAAATGATGTAGCTTTAAGTTCCACTGTGAATTTGTTACATTTAGTGTTTTGAGTAACAAGTTTACATTCTAGTGCATCCTATACATTTTCAGTGGGCTCGAGCTCAGGGAGGGCTCTGTGGAGTCCCCGTGTGATTTTGTGAATCTCAATAAACTCCTTCATTTGATTGGAGTCAAACACCAATCCTATGTATTAAAGTCATCTCTGACATTGTGTCAGTCGTTTCCATTCACAACAAAACAGCTCTCTCACGCTTTCCATCAATCACACTGGTGCTAGCCAGTAATGGGAAACTGTGAGTCTGTATACAGAGGGGAAAGAATAGCATTCCACCAAAACCCGGCCAATGCATTTACATCAGTTTGTAAAAGTCAGCTGGTGTCACATGACTTGGGGAAAGCATGTGCGAGCACCATAATTATGTTGGTTAAAAATTAGATATGATTTAATTTAAGGAGAAAGCAGATTCTAGATTTAGCCACATCACTTATTTAAAATGGAAAAATCTAAGCAAGAAATGTTAGAAAGTAGTAACGTGCAGTGGCTTTACAATTACTGAGTGCAAAAGAAAGACAACAGAAAGAAGAATGTATTACATATCTGTTTGGAATTAAAATGTGATAAATGAAAGTCTATGCACAGCTAAACTATGCACTGTAGCAACACTGAAACATTGGACAGAACTATAAGAGCCATGTTTGAAAACTTTGAAGCTAAAGCGTGAAGTGAACCCACTCACCAGGCAGTGCCAGGTCAGCTGAAGGATCGCTCTCAGTGTGGCTCAGGCTGCTGCGTGCACTGTGGCAGTCCTGCAGGATTTCACTCACAGACACTCCCAGTGACCTGCCCTCTGACCCTGCAAACAAAAACAGCGTGTGAACAGCATTGTGCACACATTCAATGGCTGTTACAAAGTACAACACATATACAGGGGTTGGACAATAAAACTAACACACCTGTTATTTTAGTGTGGGAGGTTTCATGGCTAAATTGGAGCAGCCTGGTGGCCAATCTTCATTAGTTGCACATTGCACCAGTAAGATCAGAGTGTGAAGGTTTAATTAGCAGGGTAAAAGCACAGTTTTGCTCAAAATATTGCAATGCACACAACATTATGGGTGACATACCAGAAAACGTTTTCCTCCACCAGCATCATGTAGTGACCTGGCCACTATCCTGCAAAAAGAATAGTTTAAAATCCCTCTGACCACTTTGCAAGTCTTATATGTGTCATTCCCAAGACGAATTGGTGCTGTATTGGCTGCAAAAGGAGTCCCTACACCATACTAATAAATTATTGTGGTCTAAAACCAGGTGATTCAGTTTTATTGTCTAACCCCTGTATATTTATATATATTATATATTATTATATAATGGCTTGAAAAGGGAAAACATAGGTTCGCCACTGACTGAAAACAACCTAGGCAGACATTAAAAACTCAAAAACTATTAATTGAAAGCACAATAGCATATGCACTGTAATAGATATAGCATTTGGGTTGTTGAAAATTAATTGTTTGGATAAATCAGAGGGGACATTAAAACATAGCCCTCATTAGGTCGGAGTATTCTATGTGGCATGTGTTGCACAATATTGCCATGCGTCATAGGTGTCATTTAGACACAAATGAGTCATCTATATCCTGGTACCGATTCAGTTTTATTTATACAGAGCTTTTTACAATGGAACATTGTCACAAAGCAGCTTTACAGAAATTATAAACAGCATAGAAATATTAGTTACTTTTCCAAATCAGAAAAAGTGGCAAGGAATATCTCCCTGTGATGATAAGCGAACCAGACTCCAATCCTTATTTTGTTTATAACAGATTAACAACCTGAAAAGAGTCTGTAATGAAGCGTGTAGAATCTACCATTCAGGCAGTTGTTGGAGATAAGGTCGGCCCAGCACTCTCTCAGTGGTCGCATGTGACCCTAAGGAAAAAGTGAAAAATAGCAGAAAAAGAAATTATTAATCTATATACCATCAGATCTGCACCTTTACCTATAAGTAACTAACGCTTTGAGCAGAATGTTTGACTAAACATATAAGTCTTGAGTCAAACAGTTTAATATTGAGACTGTGTCCCAAGAATTAATTGGAAGAATATTCCATAACTGTGGGTCTTTGTAAGAAAAAGTTATACCACCCGCTGTAGACCTCTATGAATAACTCATGTGGCCTGAAGACCTGTATGAACATTATGAATAGCTTATGTTGAATAATGAATTTTAAACCTTAATTACTACATAAATTAAATGATTAGTCCAGCATGAAGGAAAACATGCTTATTTCATGCATAACCATGATGACTCATGATCTATTTACCTGTAAAAATTCATGATTGTTCAATCATGAACTACAAACTCAATTCCAAAAAAGTTGGGTAAAGAACAAATTGTAAATAAAAATGGAATGCAATGATGTGGAAGATTCAAAATTTCATATTTTATTCAGAATAAAACATAGATCACATAACAAATGTTTAAACTGAGAAAATGTATCATTTAAAGAAAAAAAACAGGTGATTTTTTATTTTGTGACAAAAACACATCTCAAAAACTTTAAGGCATCCTCCTTTCTCTTTACAACAGGCTGTAAATGTCTGGGGACTGAGGAGAGAAGTTGCTATAGTTGAGGTATAGAAATGTTAACCCATTCTTGTCTAATGAAGGATTCTAGTTGCTCAGCTGTCTTAGGTCTTTTTGTCGTATCTTCTGTTTTATGACGCCAAATGTTTTCTATCTGGACTGCAGGCTTGCCAGTTAAGTAACTGGACCCTTCTTCTACGCAGCCATGATTCTGTAATTAAGTGGTTTGGCATTCTGATGTTGGAAAATGCAAGGTCTTCCCAGAAAGAAATGTTGTCTGTATAGAATATGTTGCTCTAGAACCTGGATATATCTTTCAGCATTGAGGGTGTCCTTCTAGATGTTTAAGGTGCCTATAAAACACGACTAATTCAACCCCATACCATCAGAGATGAAGGCTTCTGAAGTAAGCGCTGATAACAACTTCGGTCGTCCTTCTCCTCTTCAATCCGAATGACACAGCGTCCCCGATTTCCTGATTTGATTTGACTGACCACAGAACAGTTTTTCATCTTGCCACAGTCAGCCTTGACCCAGAGAAGACATCTGCGCTTTTGGATCTTGTTTAGATATGGCTTCTTCTTTGAATTATAGAGATTTAGATGGCAACGGCAGATAGTATTGTGTTCACAGATAATGTTCTATGTAAATGTTCCTGAGCCCATTTTGTGATTTCCAATACAAAGACATGCCTGTATGTGATGCAGTGCTGTCTAAGGGCCCGAAGATCATGGGAACCCAGTATGGTTTTCTGGCCTTGACATTTACACACAGAGATTCTCTGAATCTTTTGATGACATAATGCAGATGTAGCTCTTTGCAGTTTTACACTGTCAAACTCCTTTCTGATATCGCTCCACTATTTGTCGGTGAGGAGTTAGGGGGATTGGTGATCCTCTTCCCATCTTTACTTCTGAGAGCTTGAACTTTTACAACCTCTTATTGCCCCATTCCAACTTTTTTGAGATGTGTTGCTGTCACAACATTTCAATTGATAACATATTGGCATGTCTCACATTCAATGTCTCACTTTTGATATTTGATTTGTTGATTTGTTCACAATTTGTTCTATTGTGAATACAATATAAATTTTTGACATTTGTAAATTATTGCATCCTTTTTTTATTTAGTTTGTACTTAGTTCCAACTTTTTTGGAATCGGGTTTGTAATTATGCACTAATGCATAAATTAATAATATTTTATCTACCATTATAGTAATGTGTTACTGTACAGGCCTTTTGCATGTTTTGAGTCGTGCAAAGCACACTTTTCCTAATTTTCACTTGTCCCAAAGACACAGTAACACACTAAATCAAGCTGAGCGGTGCCCTAATCTTAGATTGTTGAAATACGGCCCTCAAAGAATTTAAAATAACTATAATAAAACATGCACAAATAAACCTGCACAAACTGTACCTTAGAGCTATTTTTTATTATGTGTGTGTGTGTGAGAGAATTTTTTTTGCCTGTTTTGTAGATATTAAAAAGGCTTTCGAAAGTGAAAAAGATTTTGTGTTTGCACACATTTGATGTGTTTGCACACATTGGAATTTATCCTCTGCATTTAACCCATCCGTACAGTAAAACACAGACACAGACACACACAGGTGAAGTGAGCACACGTGCCTGGAGCAGTGAGCAGCAAGCACACCGCCCGGGGAGGAACTGGGGGCTAGGTGCCTTGCTCAAGGGCTGTCCCTGAGTGCGAAGGGATTACAGCAACATCTGTACCTGCTTGAAGGGTTCTGTAAGAACTGGACCCTGACAGTTAACCTGAAAAAGATTAAAATTACAGTATTTCAGAATATGCTTAGATGTCAGAAACACAGATACCATCTGAATCTAGAAAGCTTTCTACACAATCAAGAAGAGATTCCATCATCTACACATCCCGTCTCTATCTATTGTAAAGTCTTTGATAGTATTATTCAGCCCATTGCGCTGTATGGGAGTGAGATGTGGGGTCCACTCAGTCAGAACAACTACATTACATGGGACAAGCATTTCACAGAAAGCATACACGTTGAATTCTGCAGATTGATCTTAAATGTACCAAGAAAAACACCACCCAACTCATGCAGAGCAAAATTAGGTAGATTTCTTTTTTTAATAAACATTCAAAAAAGAACTTGCAAATATTGGATGCATTCAAAGAACAGTCTCAAAGAAACGCTTCATATTAAATCACTACGGAGCCAAAAACTGAACCCTGGAAAGAGCTCCATCCATCAACTGCTTCTGAGACTAACCACCCCTCCAACATCAACAAATAATTTAACCACTACTACCCCTAGTGACAACCAGTCTACAATAAAAATTAAAATAATTGTTTTTATATTTTGATTTATTAAGGATTCTTTATTTATTTATTTGTTTATCGTCATAATTTTATTTATTTACTTATTAAAATTATTATTATTATAAATACTTGTGATTTTTGTACGTTTTTCTTAATTTTTCATTGTAATTACATTATTTGTCAATATTACTGTATTTTTGTTTTTATATTTCAAATGTTGAAATCACAGAACACTTTTGATAGACTTGCTTTGAATCAAGAAAGGCCATTTGTCACAGTATTTGATAAAAGGATACACTCAATACACCTTATGTCCTCCTGGATGTTCCTGACATTTGTTTTCTGCTCTGACAAAAATCGAGTGACCTATACTGAGACATACATTATTTTTTAAATATATTCTCTGTTTCTGTGCGTATGTAACGACTATTTATTTTTTTTATGATGGCTCCATATCAACGATAAGATTGAGACATGGACTCACAGATAAGTAAAAGCTTTCAGCCAGAGCAATTATGACCCATACCCACATGTTGACATTTCCATACAGCATTGATCTCAGGTTTCTATCATATAAGTTGATACGTAGCATTGTGGGTGGATGCTATCTGTGCATTTTGTTTGGTTAACAGATTAGCTTTGCGGGTGACTGCAAACAGCAACGTGTTGATTACAGTGGACTTATTTACATCCTGTCTCTGTTTGACCAGACTTATCTGACATCTTTGAGCATATACATTGTGAGCCCTTAACAGTTTTCTATATTTTACAATAAATTTAACTTAAAACTTGCAGTAGACTTGCCCCTGATAATCCAGTCCACTTCACTAAGTGGAGCGTTATTAGGCATGTGTTGCTCTTAAGATATTTCTCTAAATAAATAAATTTATGCTTTTAAATAAATAATAATAAAAATTATTTATTATTATTAAAAACTAAAAATAAGTTTATCCATTCATTTTCTATACCAGCATAATCCTAGTTTTAGGGTGACACGGAGGCCTGTGCCCACCCGGCAACTCTGGGTTTGAGGGCAGGAACAACCCTAGACAGGGCATCAATCCATCATAGGGCGCACACACACATTCACACAATAATGGACAATTTAGAGACACCAATTAACCTATCATGTATGTCTGTGGAATGTGGAAGGAAACTAAAGGTAAGCTAAATCTTCTAGCTGTGAGACCACAGCACTATCCACTGCGCCACTGTGCCGACCTATTTTTTCGCAAGAACCATGTGCAAGAACCATTATGGAACTCTAAGTTTCATAAAATAATGGTTATTAATATATATATTAATGCATATTTTGCTAAAATGTTAAATTTATTTAGCTTGATTCAGTTTCCTTGTGTATGTAATTACTGAGACATTGAGATTGAGTTTATATCATTACAGTTTTCACCACATGTTCATGAAGACAATTAAATATGCTTCAACTAAACTCCGGGGTCTTTATTTGTGGTTTAACTTTTTAGTGTCACCATCATCCTTTTTTGTAAACACTACAGTGAAACACAAAAACTGATTATTAATCATGATCAAAATGGGATCAAGTAGCAAGAGTGCACACAGTTTTGAGACTGGCCACTCATCTGGACTGGCAGTAAGGGCTGCCCCTTCTCGATCTAAAGGTCCTGAGGCTGCTTAGGTCAGAGCATTGTAAGAGCAACCAAAGAAGCACAATTAAAAGTGGAGAAAGTGAACTGTAAAAAGGTAAAATAGATGCAGAATTGGAAGTGTTATCATTACAAAGGGGAAGCTGATGCTGCTTTAACTGGGGCACAAGTGCTATAAGATGCAGAGTAAATACAAGAAAAGGCTGAGAGCAGAAATCTCTATCAGAAAAAGTAAAACTAGAATGTACAAGTGAATATGTACAATCTCAAAGAGATATCCAATCTCCACATGCTCAAGAAGTACCAAACACCTCTCGATTAAGCTCACACAGCACATTAATAATATGGCAACACCTGATGAAGATATAGAGCTTTCAACTATTAGCTATGAACCAAAGTTTACAAAGGAAAATGTTGTTGCCCTAACTAATCATTATATGCCCAGCCAGTCACGTATAATATAATCCAATTTAGAAAAACTGAAAACCTCTCTAAATCCATTTAGCTCACCCTTGATGCCTCACTTTATCACCAGCCAGTATCTCATGCCCAGCAGAGCCATTTGCCCAATTTATGGCACACAGAGATCTAATCAAGTAGAGCTAAAAAGCAAAAAAAAAAGACTGATTTCAATCCTAGAGTGACCAGAACGAAGTGCTGAATGAGATCTGTGTATGTATATAAAGGGAAAAAATAAAGGGAACACTCAAATAACACATCCTAGATCTGAATGAATGAATACTCTGAATACTCTTTGAATACTTTGTTCTGTACAAAAGTTGAATGTGCTGACAAAATCCCACAAAAATCATTAATGAAAATCAAATTTATTAAACAATGGAGGCCTAATGGCAGTCAGGCTACCTCTGGCGAGCACATGAAGGGCCGTTTGCGGCCCTCCAAATAAATGC
>JAOUQT010000045.1:6538851-6555393 GCA_025769995.1 Xyliphius kryptos
TCCTGCTGATAATGACTCTTAATAACAGTTTCCATTTTGCCCTGTGCATATTAATGCATATGCTTTTTTTCCCTTGCAGAGCCTAATAAGTTCCATGTGTGGAAATTCGTTCCCTCTCAGACAGAAGTGCTAGAAAGGACAAAAGGGCAGGTTTGTATTTGGGCATAAAGAGGACAGTGTTTTCTTAGAGGCTTAAACAATTTCTGAAAACTTTATTTTATTTATAGGAGTTTTAACCTTAAATTACATGCCTTGTGTATTTATGAAATATGGACAGAACGCACGAATAAAGTTGGACAAAACAGCTTTCCCTTCCTAAGGGAATGAGACTAAAACTAACAATTCATGGATGACTATTAGTACCTTTAACCAGTTGGTACTCAATCCACCTTTGATTATAAATGTGATCTTGTGGAAATAATATATTTAGCAGATTTCCTGAATGTCCACGTTACACTGAATGTGTCATGTTTATTGGCAGGAGTGCCCACTTGTGGTGACTTTAGGAAACAACGTTTAGTTTAGTCACACAACTGTTTCCCAGTATCAAGAAAGAATCATTAAGACGCATTCCTAAAACACTTAGTCATAGAATGGCCTGAAAGACAGTTTAATGTCTAGTCAAGTGCATTTCTAACTCGAACAAAGACCGCGTCATTAGAGTCAGGGAATTTAAAGGGTTTCCTGAAACACTGTATATACTCAGAATGTTTAAATTACCCAAATGTCTATACTTTTAAATGTGGAATACAACAGAAGGTGTAAACTTTACTGTGTATTTTATTTACAATTAAAAATAATAAAGGAAATTTTGTATTGAAATTGAACATAAAAAGAAATAAATGTAAACTTTTGATTTAATTATTTTTGAATTTGAGAAAGTATCGATTACTGATCAACACTGCATTTTAGCGGGTGGTAGTAATGCACCACAACACTGTTTAACATTCACTAAAATAAATTTATAAGGGAAAATGTCAGGTCCTTATCAGTGACTCAAACCTTCATACCTGGTAGTTTGTTCTTTGTGTGTTCTTCAAATGCTAGGAAGGAGTCTTGCTTAGTATCTGAAGGACCTGGTTGGCGACAACCAATCCTAATCATGGAAACGTCCTTAATACTGAGAACCAGACTTGGATATGAAGCACAACAGCACTCCCTAGTGGACAAATCTAGTAACGTGTGTGAAGGAGAGGGTTTCTGAGTCAAGCGAGTTACAAAACCAAATACAGGAGGTCTAAAACCCTTCAGAGGCAATTGTGTTCTTGACCCTGCTATAAGTATACAAAAAAGCGCCATGCTTCCTACGGGTTATCAGTTGCACTGGCTAAATGGAAATATTTACCAAATGCAAATTGATTGTGTAAAACTTTTTAGTAATACATTCAAGGTAAAATGATACATCCATTAAAATACATACTTCAGCATTCAGGCTTTGGCATTCAAAACAAAATATATATTTTTCAAATCCATAGTATCTAGGGCACAACAAGAATAAGGACTGTAACAGTCAACATGTAACAAAGGCTTCCACATTCAAACTGTACAGTTCTCTAGTTGTACAGGAATAAGTGAAGCACATCACTACAACAAAACCTAAAAAATGTGTTATTAATAAATTGCAGTTGCCTTCAGGGGCCTCAGATAACACTAAGGGCTTTCTTTTTTTCTTTATTTACCCTACAGTATCAGGACACTGGGCTGAAAGTTAATAAATTGCAAAAATGTAGATTGTTTATAGTTTCATTCAACAGTCTTTGAGTTATGCATGGAGGTTACATAATAATATGAGACTAAAAATTGTGTTCTGGAGGCTTTGGTACACAAGCTCCTTTTGGAAGTAATCATGTCACACACACAACATGCAAACAGTTGAACAGCAGGGTATGAGGCACAGAAACTATAGAGGACTATCAAATATCTGCAAAGAACTGGAGGCGAATGGGTGGCAGTAGTTCAGGACAGGGGAAGACATTAAGGGGCAATGATTGACATGTTTAGTTTTAAAGCACCAAGAGTGCTGTATGCGTATATACACCAAGAAGAAGCTTTGGCTGAAACATAAGCATGATCGCATTCTTGAGGACACTTTTTTTTACTAAAATTATAAATTTCTATACTGATCAGCAGGCCAAGACCATGCTTAAGCCTCGCCCGGTGTAGTAAACAATTACACTCCAGATCCCGTATGAAAAGAAGCCATGCACCATTCTTGGTGTGGCACACACTGTTGAGTCACTTTACATTGCCCGTTGTATATGACCTTGTAGCCACCATGTGGAAGCAGTGCACCTCTGTGTCTCCACGTCAAGTTCATTTCAGAACAGACTCAGCTGGAGCAGAGATGATTCTGAGAACATCTTCTCCCCTTTTCCCTCTTTTGTATAGAGGAAGGGAGAGATGTGCAAAAGTGCAAAACTAGCAACTTTTTATCAGTAGATGTCTAGATCTAGAAGAGAAAAGAAGGTCAGGAAAGTCAGACAAATTCAAGCAGACAAACACTATAACAATTGGCACAGTCCTTTTGGTCACAAATCAATGCTTTAATGACTTCTTCTGGGCTGAGTTCTTTACTGGGCTTTAATATTAGGCCACTTTTGCTTTTTCCTAAGTACTGTAATGTCAGGCTCAGTGGATTCAGAGAAGAAATGTGCTCAACTGTACTGTTCACTGCCATATCTAATAAAGGCAGTCAAACAGAAGAAAGGATCCTCCTGAGAGTCACCAATAAGTGTGGAATATTTTCTGTACATTTGGCAGAGTTGAAAAACAGTCATTGAAAAACAAGAACTACACTGTTGCAATCTTGAAAATGTTTATAATGGAGGACTATACATGCATAAACAAAGAAAGGAAAAAAATCTGTCACAGTGTGCTCAAATCCCACATGCATGCAGACAACTCCAACAGCCAACATGATGGAGTTCCATTACAGGCTACTTATACAGAAAAAAGGACAAATTCAGGCCACTTTGTCTAACCAAGGCTCCCAAGCAGTTTCATCGCTTTATCCTGGGGGAACCACTGAGTGACATTGTAATCTTTTATTTCCTCTATCTCCCCGGCAAAGAGGCTTGCTGACTGGACCATAGGGGGTGGGAGTAATGGGAAACAGTGATGAATTAGGAAGTGAGCTTCACTTGTTCTCTATGAGCGTTTGAACCTTGTGTACCAGCTCACGGGCTATCCTCAGGATTTGCTGGACGTCATGCCGCTCAGCCATTTCTGTTAAACAAAAAGAAAAAGGCTTATAATCAATAAAGACCTTTATCATTACAGTTGTGTATAGTTTGTATACTTTCATTTTTATATTGTTTTAAAAATAACAGATATTTTATCACCACTGAACACATTTTTATTTTACCTATATTTACACTATACGGTTATATTCATGACAGGAGAGCCAAGGTTACACATGAAATTTTGTATCTACAATTTAACATAATCAGAAATGCTAATCCAGACAGACGGCTGTACAGTATGTTTATATTACAAATATTCACTGAGATTTAATCACACAAGCTAACTAAAGTACATTACCAGTCACAAATTTGGACACACCTGCAACCACGCTGCTAATATAAAAATTGCTGTAAATACAGAAATCATCTTCATTAAAATGACAACACAGCTCTTTATTTTTTAATACGTTACAAAATAATGAACATGATATACATTCTGAAAAACATTCATTCAAAAAGTTAACATGGCCGCAAAGTTTTAGAAACCGAATGCGCCTTCAGAAATACTGCAAATCCAGTTACAACAGAACGGAAATGATCCTTCAAGAGGACACGGAATGGAAACAACTTGCTTCTTAGCGACTTTAACATAAAATATTAGTTCCGTTAGCCCAGTTTTGATTGTTTCATGATTGATAAGAGTATACACATACCACTGGTTCTTTCTGGTTTTCCGGGTTCCCTACAACAAATTACAGCATCGGGTGAGGGTAAAGTCAGTTCCAGTGCCATCTCACAATGTCCAGAGTTTGCTAAAACATAATTCTTTTGTTATATGCCCTCAATATTAACTTCATGGGGCGGCCCAATGTGCAGTAGAAAGTGCTGTACAGAAGGGGCCACCTGGGAAATTTCTGTGTGGAGTAAGCATGTTCTCCCCATGTATGCGTGGGTTTACTCTGGGTGCTCTGGCTTCCTCCCACAGTCCAAAGGCATGCATGCTAGGTAAATTGGAAATGCTAAATTGTCATTGACTTGTGTATAGATATGTGACTTTGCTGAAGATGACGTTAAAAAAAATATAAATAAATATTAACTATATGAAAGTGAATAAAGTGAAAGTGATACATTTGCTAGCGGAATTGGTCCTCTGCATTTATGCCACGTCAAATCATTTTGTAATTGTCTAATTTTAAAAATAAAAAATTCAGAAGATAAAAAGACCGTTGTCTTAAAAAAACTAGTGATCACAACCACAACAAAAAACAAGAGTGAATTGCTCAGCATAAATGGATACACCCCTTTCATGGGTGAGATTTTAATCAGTATCTCGGTAAAAACAAAAGATACTTGTGACAAAATATATTTCATAGAATATTTGTTTGACCCATTAACAGTGAAATAGACTAAATAATGTAACTTAGATAAAAAATTCAAAATTCAATAAAAATATCTCATTATATTATTTACTAAAATAAATACACTCCACAATAAAACATCTTTAGTTAACTTCTATAATGTTTTTCTTCTTAATTACAATTCTGTAGACTACATTTTATCTTTTCTTCCAAGATTTCTTTCAGGCTGTACTTATGTTTACAAAATGGACTTGAATTAACTTGTTAGGAGGCTTACTTTTTGTGTGTGCAAAGTATTTGGTCAGCCAATAATTGTGCAACTTATAAGGATGAGAGACAGTCATCAAATACAAGTACAAATTGTAAATAAAAAATAGAATGCAATGATAAGTTTAAGTTTCAAAATTCCATATTTTATTCAGAATAGAACATATATGACATATCAAATGATTAAACTTAAAAAATGTATCATTTAAAGAGAAAAACTAGGTAATTTTAAATTTTGTGACAATCACATCTCAAAAAGTTGGGATAAGGCCATGTTTACCACTGTGAGACCTCCCGTTTTCTATTTATAACAGTTTGTAAATATCAGTTGCTCAAGTTAAGGGATAGGAATGTTAACCCATTCTTGTCTAATGTACGATTCTAGTTGCTTAACTGTCTTGGGACTTTTTTGTTACATCTTCCATTTTATGATGTGCCAAATGTTTTCTATGGGTAAAAGTTCAGTACCCGGACCCTTCGTCTACGCAGCATGATGCTGTAATTAATTCAGTATGTGGTTTGGCATTGTCATGTTGGAAAATGCAAGGTCCTCCCTGAAAGGGACGTTGTCTGGATGGGAGCATATGTTGCTCTAGAACTTGGATATACCTTTCAGCATTGATGGTGTCCTTCCAGATGTTTAAGGTGCCTATGCCACACGCACTTATGCAACCAGATACCATCAGAGATGCAGGCTTCAGAACTGAGCGCTGATAACAACTTGGGTCGTCCTTCCCTTCTTTAGTCTAAATCATAGGGCGTCCCTGATTTCGATAAAGATCTTAAAATTTTGAATCGTCTGACCACAAAACAGTTTTACACTTTGCCACAGTCCATTTTAAATAAACCTTGGCCCAGAGAAGACGTCTATGCTTCTGGATCTTGTTTAGATACTGCTGCTAATTTGAACTATAGAGTTTTAGCTGGCAACGGCGGATTGCACAGTGAATTGTGTTCGCAGATAATGTTCTCTAGAATACAAAATCATGCCTGTATGTGATGCAGTGCAGTCTAAGAGCCCGAAGTATGGTTTTACGGTCTTGAACCTTATGCACAGAGATTCTTCCAGAGTCTCTGAATTTTTTAATGATATAATGCACTGTAGATGATCTGTTCAAACTCTTTCAATTTTTACACTGGTGAACTCCTTTCTGATATTGCGCCACTATTTGCCGGTGCAGAATTATTGGCGGGATTGGTGATCCTCATCCCGTCTTTACTTTAGAGAGCCGCTACCACTCCAAAATGCTCTTTTTATAACCATGATAATGGCCTATTGCTAATTGCAATTGTTTGTACCTTCAACCTTTCCAAACTCTTATTGCACTGTTCCAATTTTTTGAGATGTGTTATTTGGCATAAATTTTCAAAATGTTTCACTTTCGACATTTGATATGTTGTCTATGTTCTATTGGGAATACAATATTAGTTTTTGATATTTGTAAATTACTGCATTCCATTTTTATTTACAGTTTGTATTTTGTCCCATTTTTTTCAGACTCGGGTTTGTAAATAAAATAAAATTAAATTAAATTGGCATTTTTGGGATGCAACTCAGCATTATTCTTCCACAAAACACAACAAGTTGACTTTTTACAAAAAGGTTCTATTTTGGTTTGATCTGACCACATAATATTCTGCCAATCCTTTTCTGTATCATCCATATTCTCTCTGGCCAAATTCAGATGGGGCTGGACATGTACTGGCTTAAGCAGTGGGACACGCCTGGCACTGCAAAATGTAAGTCCCTCTCAGAATAGTGTGTTACTGATGGTAGCCTTTGATATTTTGGTCCAAGTTCTCAGTCTCAGAACATTTATCATGTCCCTTTGTATTTTTGCTAACTGATCTCATCATCATTTTAACCCACGGGTAAAACCTTGCACGGGGCCCCCGATCGAGGGAGATTATCAATGATCTTGTATGTCTTCCATATTGTTACAATTGCTCCTGTATGTATCCATATAAATGTCCCACCCTATAAATTCACTCTACCCAGCCTGTTACAGGTCTACAATCTTCTTCCTGGTGTCCTTTAACAGCTATTTGGTCTTGGCCATGGTTGAGTTTGGAGTCTGACAATTTAAGGCTGTGGACAGGTGTCTTTTATACAAATAATGAGTTCAAACAGATGATATGTTTACAGGTAACGGGTGTAGGACAGAAGAGCTTAAGTAGAAGTTACTGGTCTGTGAGAGCCAGAAATCATGCTCGTTTGTCGATGACCAAATACTTGTTCCCACCATAATTTATATATAAATTCTTTAAAAATTCTACAATGTGATTTCTGGGATTTTTCTCATTTTGTCTCTTATAGTTGAAGTGTACCTATGATAAAAATTACAGACCTCTCTAGAGGAACTTGCACAATCAGTGGCTGA
The DNA here is from genome assembly GCA_025769995.1 of Xyliphius kryptos. Classification (NCBI taxonomy): domain Eukaryota; kingdom Metazoa; phylum Chordata; class Actinopteri; order Siluriformes; family Aspredinidae; genus Xyliphius; species Xyliphius kryptos. The sequence continues at coordinate 6,546,040 of JAOUQT010000045.1, forward strand.
CTAAATAATTTCTTGACTTGTTAATGCTCACTTATTTTAGTTAATAAAAAATTATTAGGCTATCTCACACTCTCTTGACATAGCAGATTGATATTGAGAGACACCATATGTCTTCTCCGGAAAACTCACCTTTTATTAAGTAGTTACTATATTTTTAACATACTTCGCTCTGGTGCCATCCATAAAATTTAGCGTGTGTTCTGAATGTATATCGTCTTCATGAATTTGCATCGCGTTCCAGCACGATGATTCTTCTCGGCCACCATACACACCACGTACAGTAGCGTATCATTATTTTCATTCAAGATATACTTTGAGAAATTCTGACATGTATTTTTATTATTTTTCATTTCTACACATAGAGAGTGACTAGACATAAAAAAATTCCCTCAAAAACAGGGAAGTTGCAGAAAATTCATGAAATTTCATTGTAAAAATGTGTATGAAACCTGATATTGGCATATTTTGATGTTCAGGCTTGTAAACAGACCAATACGTTATTATAATAATTATTATTTATCATTGCTGCTGTTGGTGGTACTATGTTAATTTAATTACATAAATTACTGCCTGTCATTCCAGGTAAAAAATAATATATCACCTGATTGCTCAAACAATCTTCCTTAAGTTTATAAAGCTAAAAAAATTCCCTTACCATTGAAGAACTTGATAATGTCTGTAAAGTCCATGTTGTTGTCACAAATGATTTCCCGGTACACCTCCACCAAAGCCAGAGCAATGAACAACACAAAATGCTTGGAGGAAATATGAGGTGCCACCCAGATAACCTCCCATACGGCAAATACATCCTCATAGAGCAGCTCTAACATACACATATGCAGTCCATCAAAAATCTTAATTTATTTCACTAGTAATTTAAAAATTTCTTTATTGGAAATATTCTAATACCTCTTTTGAAGTCCAAGAGGAACCAACGATAGCAAAAGTAGAAGTGAGTATAATCTCCATTCTGGTGCATCAGCTCAAACAACTCAGAGTCAAGGATCTGTAAAAGTAGCAAAAGTTGGCAATGGATAATGAATAGTTTTTATCACTCTTTGAATCTCTGTAGAGATGGATTGTGTGAAGGGGGAAAGTAAAAGTCACCTGTATCAAGGACCTCATATTGGCGAAATGAGAGTCCATGGCTCCTCCATTGGGGAAATTATGACTCATCCTCTTCATTAAATGTGTGAAACAGATATAGGCAAGGCACTCTGAGTGTGTGTGAGAGAGAGAGATAATGAGTAAAAGCAAACCACATGGACATGTATGTTAAAAAGAACTAAATTTAGCCTTGTTCATGTGATATGATTCTGTGATAATGATACATTTAACCTGGTGGCTCTAACATGAAGCAAAACATGGATTTGCAATAATTGTTTCAAGAAAACATATTCTCCACTATTAAACCAACAGCCAGCCAAAACTTATAAAAAATAATGAATGAACTCACCATCATCTAAAATAACCAAGAGAGGGGCCAGGAGGTCACACATGCCTTGCACATAGCCCACCTCTAGATGCTCCCACACATAGCTGAAAGAAAAAAAACACAGTGAGGAGAATGGAGAGGTCAGGAAAGAATACAATTCAATTATGTTCCATAAGTAGAACAGAGGAGGAGGAAATGCACCGATTCAAGTATGGCACACCTGCACATAATGTTTCGCAGTTTCTCCAGATTGCTGGCAGTGAAGTAGTAGTAGTTCCTGTCGCAACGTGCAACATCCTTGTCTATCCTGTGCAGGTTCAGAGCCACAGTGTCCAACAGCTCAATCTATAAGAAATGATAAAAAACACTACTTTACCATACTCTAATAATAATAATAATATTAGTTATACACTTCAGACGTCTTGGTTAAATGTCTAAATTAAACTACTGTTTGTATTTTAGGCCTAATACAGGGGGGCTGAATTTACCGTATATGCGGATAATGATGGTGGAGGAACATTCTCACTGTTTGTGACCAGCTGATCCAGCTGACTGCACAGCCTATCCTCACAAAGTGAGTCTTGCTCACTTGGACCCCTCTGTGTGGCTTCATCTCCTGTTTCATCCTCAATACTATGTCCATCATCAATGCTTGACAAAATCTGGGAATGTGCTGATGCTACTGAGTAGTTCCTGGAAGAAGGAAGGCCTGAGTCTGGGGAGTCAAATTCGACTAGTGACCTCTCGTCAGGAGCCAGAGCAACCGGGTTAACCACAGTGGTCTTGGAGGGGGTGTCCTCACCAACACCATCAGGTTCATCTACTGACATGAACACCTGAAAACACAAGGGAGATAAATCAGAACTTAGTGTATTCTAAATAGTACAGCATATCCAACCAATGTGGTTCTATTTCCAGTAATATGAGCAAACCGACCACACCATTGTAATCATTACAGGGCAATTGTCACAAAGCAGCTTTACAGAAATGACAGTCTCAATCGAATTAAGTGTGTACATGGACGTATTTCTAAATAAGGATAGACATAAACTACCCCTCTCATTCGGAATACAATTTCATTCCGATCAGAATCTTCTGAATGAAATGTTTATATGATGCATTTTTATTCCCATCGGCTCTTTATTTCGAAAATTTGTATCCATTTAAACATAGTTACTGTCATAAAGCAGCTTTACAGAAATGGAAAAACAAATGTAACCTAGCTTTTACGTTATGTTTTTCCTTATATATTAAACCTACACCACCCGCTCTACCAGTTAGACAGTGTTGATGTATATAGCTGTATTCAGGGGGTAACTGTATTTAATGCTATGTATTCATTGGGTTTAATCCATGTTTCTTTTAGAGAGAGTATATTTAAACCATGATTAGTTATAATTTCATTAAAAATAATTATTTTAGTAATAAAAGATCTAATATTTAACAGACCTAGACTCAGATTAAAGGTGCGGGCTGTGCTTTCAGTAACTAAACTCAATAGGGAATTGCATACTCATTTGGGGGTTATGTTAATGAACATTGTTTGTTTAAGCTAATAAATGTTGTTTTATTTTTGTTCATATACAACTCTTTGTCATGCATGCTTTTTATTTGACTGTCTGCCCATCCTATGAATGTAAAACCAGTAGCCATATGAAAATTTCTGGCAAATTCTCTATTTGTATCTATTTAGCTCATGTCACATGTTCCACCGCATAACCAGTAACCATGGGGTTCCATTGGCCTCACAGCAAGAGCACCCGGGTTCAATCAAGATGGGGCGACCTGGGAAATTTTTTGTGTGGAGTTTGCATGTTCTCCCCGTGTACGTGTGGGTTTACTCCGGGTGCTCCGATTTCCTCCCACATTCCAAAGACATACACGCTAGGTAAATTGGAAATGCTAAATTGTCATTAACTTGTGTAAAGATATGCCTCAAGTATAAGAATTTTGTGTGTATGAATATAACTTTGTTCCTGTCGTCAATATGGCTATCGATGTCGAAGAAGACGTTAATAAACCATTAAAACAAACCATTTTGATATTATAAAAACACACCACCTGTCAGATTAGAACAGTGCAATAGCTCTCATTTGAAGCATTACTTTGTAGCACGGACAAGCTTACCTCATTGCTGAGAGTCGAGTCTCTGTGGATAAGTTTCATGACGTGACTGTCGATGCTGCTGCCTGATGAAAGTTTAGCAAAAATAGCTGACTGCATATCCTTCTCCCGCTGCTTCACAATCACTTCACAAGTCTTCCAATCTTTCATCACCTGTTTGTAGTGTGCTGCGATCTTCTCATCAATCTGTAAAGAGCAAATATCAGACCTAAAGCAGCTTAAAAAACACCTCACTAGCAGTTTCAACAACATTTCAACATTTTTGCTTAACTTGATGTGGTTTTACCTGCGTCATGTCTTTTTTCCCCATACCAAACTTATAATGGCCTAACAAAAATGGCCACACCTCTTTCCTTATCTCATGCTGTACACCGCCATAATAAACGAACCTCAGCAGCTCCATTTCTTTGTAGTTCTGAATAAAAAATGAAATATGATGGTAAGACAAGGAGTGATATGGAAGCGTATTCCGGCCACATATTTAAACTAATATACAGTCAGTATGTCATTATAACAAGTGTCATTATTATGACAAAGATACGTTGTTATAACAAGAATGTATATCAATATTACAATAAAATATGTCTTTATAATGACAAAAGGTATGCATACAGGAAAATATGTAGTTATGAAAAAGTATGTAGTTAAAATGACATACAATGGGGCAAAAAAGTATTTAGTCAGCCACTGATTGTGCTAGTTCTTCTATTTAGTAAAATGAGTGAGGTCAGAAAATTCTCATCATAGGTACACTCCAGTTATGAAACAAAATGAGAAAAATATCTAAGAAATCACATTGTAGAATTTTTAAATTATAGTGGAAAATAAGCATGATCAATAACAAAAGTTTAACTCAATACTCTGTAGCATAACCATTTTTGGCAATGAAAAAAAAAGTCTTCACCAGGTTGGCACACACTGTATCTGGTATTTTGTCCTTTTTCTCCATACAGATCTCATCTAAAACAGTGATATTTTGGGGATGTCGCTGAGGAACAAAGACTTTCCTGTACCTATGATGAAAATGACAGATCTCTCATCTTTTTAAGTAGGCACAATCAGTGGCTGACTAAATACTTTTTGCCCCACTGTATGAGAATTATGACTCCTTAAAGGGAGTCAGATTTAAATCAAAACACTTCAAATTGTATTTTTTTATACTAACCTTGCAGTCTTTTTGGTATTTGCTCCATACATCTTTGCTGAGGCCTCCAGTTGCCTCACAAGGTTTGTCAGGTGGTACGATGTTGTGGTTGACCAGTGCTGACAGATGTGTTCTTACTGTGGACAGATGCCGACAGTAAGCTAGCCCTGAAGGTAATAATGTTTTAGCATATTAAATTGGAATGTGGTTACAATTGTTGATTTTATATAGATTATTTTTTTAAAAACTTACAGCCATAGAAAGCTCTCGAGACAATCTGCCTCTTCATATTATGACAAAGCACCTTTAGTGGGACTCTGTACACAGAAAGGAAATACCTATATAGACCAGAATGCTAGAATAATGGAAGTGTAATTTCCACAGTTAAAACTAAACTGATATATTCTCACCGGTCATAGATGCATGTGCACACTCCTGGAACTTCTACAGACAAGCTACCACCTCCAACAGAGCAGGACAAGCATGATGTCGCATGACTGGCATTCTCTGCTTGCTGCCATGATGACGGGCTGCTTCCAAAGCCCTGATTCTCTGTCATTTCCCCATGGTCTAAGAAAAAATATGGAGGGGAGACAGAGAAAAACCAAGAAATAAGAATGAAACTAGGGGAATCCTTCTATAGTAACCTGCATTATAATATTGCTCATCCACAATTCCTTTTGGTTTGTTAATGCAACATCAATTTAAACCTGCAGATTTTTGCAATATCTGGAAATACCTGCTAATACATTGCTTAAAGTGAGCATTGTTTAATCTCTAGATAAATTAAAAAAGAATAATTATGGTAAAGGCAATGTTGCACATCTATAAACAGCTTTACACCTACCCTTATTTCATCAATTTTCATATTATATTTAGAAATTACAATATTTTTATATAATTAATAAACAGTTCCTCTACTATATCATTAATGGTAGATAGATCCATATATGACCAGATTTTCTTTCAGATGCCTGCGATCCTTAATTACAGGCACAGGTAAAAGGAGGTAAAAGGATTCCTGAAGTAGCATGCATCTGTGAAGGAACAGAAACCAAATGATAAAAGACATGAACAATGCAAGGGAGATTTGGCCATGCCATAAGACCTGCCAACAGTGTGCGACTGCACAGACAGAGCCAGGCATTCAGATAGCTGCGAGAGTAAGAGACGAAATACAGCCACTTTTCCTACCATGCTGGATGCATCAATCCAAATAACAGAGAGAAAAGGACAATAACAAATTAAAAAAGAAAAAAAAATGTCATTAAATGTGCATGTACTTAAGACAATTGAACCAAAAGCTTTTAATAATACACACTGAGCAAATGCTCTTCACATTAATTCTTCAGGCCAGAACAGGTGACCTGATAACACTATACGCTTCCTTAAACCAAAAAGAAAAACCAACAGAAAGACAAGGTTTGAATTTCACTGCTGGTGGGTCTCTTGTGTGGGCTATAAAACTTTTAAATGTGCCAACAATATGGTCAAATAGATGATGTGCTCACGGAATGATTCACATATCTACCACGCCAGAACCCCACAGGACCGAACTGTTGTAATGAAAGGTAACCGCAGTTAGTGAAGAATTATAGTGAACAGCATTGCAGAAAACTGGCGAAAACAGGAGGGAGTGAAACAAACATAAATTCAATGATATAAAACTGAATTAAACAGAAAAACCGGGAAAGACATAGATAGGACAAAAAAACATAAGTGCACATTGCGGTTAAAAAATAATTCAACATAAGATACTGATAGGTGCAGTTTCCCCATGGAAGTAATCAAACATAAAAAAATGAAAAATTGAACCAAAAAATCAGATGCATTTATCAAGTCAACTAAAAGGATTGCCAAAATAAAAATGTGCAAATAATTGGAAGCATTGCTACCTGCCCAACAGTGCAAAGAAAGGAAAATGCATGAGGCAGACTTGCCCTAATTTAAAAAAAAATCACTTTGCCTACTTTCCAATTGAACTTGTATCCATTCCCGATTAATACATTTCTACCACATTTGTATGCAAGGGAAGAAATCCCTATCAGAATCTTATGACAGAATCTCATTACTACAACAGAGCATCTCTTTATTTCAGGAACATGACGTTATTACGTGAAAAACTAATATAACATATAAACTGTAAAAAACAATACAACAATATTTAACTACATTTTACAATTAAGCCAACATAATTAATCAAATTAACTTATAGTGCATCTGGAAATTATTCAAAGTGTTCACTTTTCCACATTAATTATATTACAGCCTTATTTCAAAATAGATTCAATTAATTCTTCCCTTCATAATTCTACACACACAATATGAAAGCCAAAAAATGGTATAAAGTTTTTGCAAAATGCATTAAAATAAGAAACAAAAAAATCACATGTAGTTTAGTATTCACAGCCTTTGACACTTAATATTGAGATCAGAGCCCAGACTTAAAAAATAAAATTGCAACATTTTCACTTTGTCATTATGGGTATTGTGTGTAGAATTATGAGGCGAATCATTTATTGAAAAAAAAATGAAAATACATTTTTGGGAAAAGGCTGTAACATAAAATGTGGAGAAGTGAAGTGCTGTGAATAATTTACAGATGCAATATAAATCTTAATATGCACTAGTGACAACAGAGGTGTGCTTGGGTGATGGTTTTTGAATGGAGGGAATAGTCGTGAGAGGCCAGTGCTAAGGATTACCACCTCTGAGATATGTGCAATTACCCTGGCCTGCCTTACAACTTATTCACCACGTAGGTCACACTATTTGTAAGCCTCTTCCAGGACCTCACAGGTAGGAAAGATAACCCAAGACACCCCAGCCACACATACATAGATGACCTAGTGAAGCGAGAGCAGTTGTCTGACTGTCAGGGCAAACAGCTGAGAGGGCTCAGTGCCATATCCATGGGTAAAAGACCTAGGTAAGAGCCTAGACATGTGCTGGACTAATACCTTCAGGCCTCAGAATGCAGCAGATAATTCATCTACTTGTGAGAAAGTTGTGGGTATTTTCTGCTCTGCTAGCAAATCTTTGTCCTTCCAGTGATCAACACAAGGCCTTTCTTGATTTTGGGTAACCAAGGAGTCATGCAGTGACCGGAGCTCAACATTAATTAAGTTATGTTGGCTCATTTTTATGGAGCATATTGGCAGAAAGGGGAAAGACCAGTGTTTGCCATAATCAATTAATGCAGAATTTGAGAAAGCTTATAATGCACATAGCTTTTTTAAGTAAATGCAAATTTACTTAACATTATTTTATTTTAATAACAAAATATTATTTGTGATTCAGAAACATTCTTTTCCTCAAGTAAGCATACTGATGCTTTTCTCTAATAATGATTGATAGAGATGTTGTTTCTTGCAAAGCAGCATAGTGCTTCCATATACTTGTGTGTGGGTGTGATGCACAAAGCTGAAATGAACTATAGTAAGGTTGCACAATGTACCATTTGTTCTTTTTTATTACAATAATGACCTGGAAGTCTGCATTACACAAATGAGCAGCTATACATACAATACATACACAATTATAAATATAAAAATATTTGTTTATTTGTTAATAATATTAATATATTGTGTATCATATAACAATCAATCAAATATAATGAGAATCAACAATATGTTAATTTTCTCATTCTCGTGCAGCTCTAAAATGGTAGCTTGTCCCTGTGGCAACATGATTCAGCTGTAATGGCAGTGAGCCACTTTTTTTAGGGAACCTCAGCAACTGATATACAAGGGAAAAAAGTGAAGACAGTAAGGGGAGTATTGCAGGGGGTAACAGGGCACAGATGTTTCTTCCCCTCCCACACACTCATACACTGTCCAGACTCACCACTAAGACTTGCATGTAAGGCTGATAAGAACAGTACCCATCATTGTTTGTTTTGCCATATGGCAAAATGGCAAATAGGTATAACAAATCAACAATTGTTAAAACATGGCTTAATACTAATTATCTGTGTGTTGAAAGCAACTGCATTTGTAGCATTGTTTCTATTTGTCTTCATTTTAAAATAGCCCTTGTTCTCTGTGTTGCAATTACCATGGTAGCCTGACTACATGATAATACCTGCACTGTTGGACTAGGAATAGGCATCAGGCAAGCATCCAGAAGCAAGGTAAGAAGGCATGCCAAAAGCAAGTAATGGAGATAATAAGAGAGAGTGAATGGGGTAGGGGTGGTACTCATGATAAAAACCTTTCATGACATTAGGGTCTGTGAGGTTCCGCGAGCAGATCATTGAGATCATTGCATGAAGTCTATCTTCCTCCTCCTCATCGTCGTCCAGAGAGGGCGCGCGACTGCCCGTGGTGTGATGGTAGTTTATAGTGACTGCTCGGGCAATAAGAAAACACAGTTTAGCACCCTCAAACCCGAAACCTCACCACACCACAGAACCACACACAAACACACAACCAGTTTGACTCATCACTTACCTTGTTTTCCAAGTTGAGTATCACGTCATGATATCTAATAACTAAATATAACCCTGTGTATGAAATGATGCCCCACAACTAATAACATATGGCTCATCAGTGACTTATGAACTGTATGTCCGCACTGGATCAATGAACTTTTTTGCTTTTTAACTGTTATTAACTTGAGCTGACTGTAGTGGTTCTGTGTATATATGTAT
>JAOUQT010000045.1:6555493-6565742 GCA_025769995.1 Xyliphius kryptos
ATATAGAGACAAAGTAAGAAAAAAAAACAGGAAATCACATAGTAGGATTTTTAAATAATTTGTTTTGTAAATTATAGTGAAAAATAAGTATTTGGTCATTCACAAATAAGCAAGATTTCTGGCTCTCACAGACCTGTTACTTTTTCTTTAGGAAGCTCCTTTGTATTTAATTGTATTAATGCCACCGGTTCGACCTAATTATCTGTATAAAAGACGCCTGTCCACAGGCTCAAACTGTTATAATCCAAAAGAGCTGACGAAAGAAAATTGTAGATCTGAACCTAGCTGGGAAGTGTAAATCTACAATAGGCAAACAGATTGGTATGAACGAATCTATTGTGGGAGCAATTATAAGAAAATAGAAAATATGCAAGATCATTAATAATCTACCTCGATCTGGGGCCCCACGCAAGAACTCATCACGTGGAGTCAAAATGATCATGAGATCAGTGAACACAAATCCAGAAAGACCTGAAAAAGGTGCTGAAACAAAATTAACAAAGTCTATCATCAGTAACACACTATGCCGAGAGGGACTTAAATCCTGCAGTGCCAGGCGTGTCCCCCTGCTTAAGCTATTACATGTCCGGGCCAGTCTGAAGTTGATGATCCAGAAGCGGACTGGGAGAATATCATTTGGTCAGATAAAACCAAAATAGAACTTTATAGAATAAACAGGGCCAAGTATTGTGAGATTTTTCTATCAGTGAAAGCATTAAAGATAGAACATGGGTCGGTCTTCTAGCATGAGAATGATCCCGAACACACTGCTCGGGCAACAACGCCATTTCAAGGTCCTGGAGTGGCCTAGGAAAATTTGTAGAGGGAGTTGAAAGTCTGTGTTCCCCAGCAACAGCCCCAAAACATGGTGAAGACTTACAGGAAACTTATTCACTTATTTTACACCATAATTAACAAATAAATTCTTTAAAACCCTACAATGTGATTTCCTGGTTATTTTATCTCATAGCTGAAGTGTACATAGATGAAAATTATAGACCTCTCTCAAATACATACATATATACATACATACACAAAGAAATATATCTTATATATTGAATACTATATACATATATACATACATTTTATATGTATATATTTATAATGTCTCCCGATCTAACCCCCTTAGACTTTTATCTTTGGGGTCATCTGAATGCAATTGTTTATGCTCTAAAGATGTGCAGCACCTGAAACTACGAATACTGAAAGCCTATGCTTCAGCAGTGTTGCTTTCAGTGTGTGAAGAGTGGGAGAAGAGGCTTGCATTGACAATCCAATCCCTTTTGCTGTGGTGCTGTGTGTTTTGGGTCGTTGTCGTGCTGAAATGTCCACTAGTGCCAAGGCCAACTTTTTCTGCAGACTGCCTCATGTTGTTGTTGAGAATCTTGATGTACTGCTCTTTTTCATGGTGCCGTTTACTGTCATTAGGGTCTCTGGTACACTGGCCGAAAAACACCCCTAAATCAATAGGTTCCCACCACCATGTTTAACAGTGAAGATGGTGTTTTTAGAGCTGAAGGTGGCTCCTTTTTTACGCCAAATGAAGTATACATCATTGTGGCCAAACAATTCAAGTTTTGTTTAATCCGACCATCATACAGAAGACCAGAAGTATTCTTCTTTGTCCAGATGAGCATTTGCAAAGGCAAAATGCGCTTTTGTGTGCCTTTTTCTGGAGACGTGGTATGCTCCTTGGTCTGCGTCAGTGGAACTGCCACCAGCAGAGCCCAGATTCACAAGGATGGCCTAAGTGGTGATCCTTTTTCACATCTCTCACTATCATCCTGGACAGCACAGACATTACTTTTGACCATGTCCTTTTTACAGTGCAGGACCTTTTGAAAATATAAAATAATTGTACACTGACTGCTTAATGCAGAATTTATTTGTAAATTATGGTAGAAAATAATATTTGGTCAATAACAAAAGTTGAACTCAATACTCATTCATTTTCTATAACTGCTTAATCCTAGTTCTAGGGTCACGGGGAAGCTGGTGCCCACCCGGCAACGCTGTGTGGGCAAGAACAAACCTAGATAGGAACCCGGAGTACCCGGAGAAAACCTGTGTGATCTCGGGGAGAATATGCAAAGTCACACAGAAATTTCCTCTTTCCTCACCCGGGGCTTGAAACCAGGATCTTCTTGCTGTGAGGCCACAGCACTATCCACTGCGCCCCCCTAAACTCAATACTTTGCAACAAAATTGTTGGCAATTACCGAGGTCAAACGTTTCCTGTAAGTCTTCACCAGGTTTGCACACTGTAGCTGGTATTTTCCTGGATCTATAGAGCAGTGATGTTTTGGGGCTGTCGCTGGGCAACACAGACTTATAAATTTTCTATGGGGTTGAGGTCTAAAGTCTGTCTTGGCCACTCTAGGACCTTGAAATTCTTTTTACAGAGCCACTCCTTAATTTGCCAAGTGGTGTATTTGCACTCATTGTCATGCTGGAAGACCCAGCTACGTTCTAATGTCAATGACCTCACTGATAGAAAGAGGTTTTGGCTTAAAATCTCACTATACATGGCCTGGTTAATTTTATCCTCAAAACGGATCAGTTGCCCTGTCCCTTTTGCAGAAAAACAGTCCCAAATCATGTTTCAATCCCCTTGCTTCACAGTAGGTATGGTGTCCTTTGTATGCAATTCTTCTATCAAACGAGTTGTGTTTTTAACACATGATATTCATATCTATCATGTAAGTTTGGCCACATGATATTCTCCCAATCATTTGACAGCCTGGACAAGTACTGCTTTAAGCAGGGGGAAACGCCTGGCACTGTAAGATATGAGTCCCTCTCGGCAGAGTGCATTACTGACAGTAGCCTTTTTACTTTACTTCCCAGCTTCCTGCAGGTCATTCATCAGGTGCCTTTGGATTTTTGCTCTCAGATCTCATGATTATTTTGACCCCACGAGATGAGAACTTTCATAAGGCCCCAGATCGAGGGAGCTTATGAGTGGTCTTGTATGACATTTTCTTACAAATGCTCCCACAGTTGATTTGTTCACACCAACCTGCTTTTATATTGTAGAGTCACCCTTTCCAGCCTGCTGCAAGCAGTGTTGCCAACTTCTCAGTAAGGAAAGTTGTTATTGACTATCCTGAAAGTCGCTAGAAGTCGCTAAATGACGTCATCGCCTATGCAGAAAACAGTCTATTTGCATGTATTTGACCCTGAAGACGAGAGGAATGACGTAATGGAAAAAATAATTAATTTTGAATAATAACAACAACAACAACAAAAATAATAATAATATAATAATAATAATAATTACATGAAAAACAAATGTCCAAGCAATGACCTTCTGTTGATTCTTGATTTGTTTGTGTTTTTTGTCACTGAAATAGGCCTCTACATTGGACCTGACAGTGTGAGTATAGTCAGTGATTTATTATTATCTTGTTTCCTCATTCCTATAATCTATTTTACTTAAGACACATTTAGATTTATATTTATTATTATTATTATTACTGTAAGACAGGCGGTATGAACAGCAGGGGTTTAGCGCATACGTATTTCCTGTGTAGCTGAAGACTCAGGACTGCTTACGCTGTTCGTTTAGGACAATATATGCTTTCATGTCTCCAAGTGTCCAAAAAACACCAAAAAAAATCGCTAAATTTGTCACTAGTCACTTTTTTTAAAGTCACTAAATATATCAACAAAGTCGCTTAGTTGATAACACTAGCTGCAAGAGCTTCTTAAAGAAGTTACAAGTCTGTGAGAGCAAGTTATCCTGCTTGTTTGTTATTGACCAAATACTGATATTCCACCATTTTTTTCTCATTTTGTCTCTCATAGTTAAAGTGTACCTATGATGAAAATTACAGACCTCTCTCATCTTTTTAAGTAGGAGAACTTGCTCAGTGGTTGACGAAATACTTTTGCCCCACTGTATATTCATAAACACTATATTTCCAAAAGTATTCACTCACTTGTCTTGACTCACATATTACCTAATCCATAGGGTTCAATATGACGTCAGGGAACAAATACTTTTAGAAATATAGTGTATATGACCAAATAAATACAATAATATAGATGAAAACAAATAAACAGTCACTATTAAATTTGATGAAAAATAAAGATGCTCATGTCATAGCAAGGACTAAATGCAAAGCGCATCTGACCCACAGTCCTAATTCAAGTCCAGTGTTATAATAAGTCTAGTGATATAACTAAATCAAAATAAAATCAAAATCAAAGTTATAACGCATGAAAGTCCAGGACTTCAGTACGAAATTACTGAACACACACATACAGCCAAGCATGATTATTTATGACACCTGATGGGCGTATCTGAACCTATAAATTGTTACAACAGTCTCCAACCAGCTGCTCTATCCAGCAAATAAGAACATAAACATCAACTGTACAACCGCAAAATCTGTAGCAGTGGCTTTCCAGGCATGGATGGATGAATGAGTGGATGAACAGATAAATAAATGAGAGGAGAAAGATTGCAATATTTAAGCTAACTCACTGGAGTCGTGACGGTGTCCAGGGTAAACGATGCGGAACACATAGTCTGCCGCAACTGGATCATCGTCACTGTCCTGATCTACCAGCCGAGCAGTGCTGTTTCTTTTACGCAGCTTGGGAAAGACTTTACCCTACCAGATACACAGCCAAGCACAAACATTCACGTAAAACTGATATTATTTTAATCCTGATTTTAGAATTTACTGTCATGACAATTTAAATTGAATACACACATGTAGAAGAGAGCAGAACAAAAAGCACGCATGGTGTATAGCTTAATTAAGATATTAATGATATAATGTGCACTACTAGGTAAGAAAGAGATTCTGAAGGTAGACTTCTGCAAGTGTAATTTAATGTTTTTAATGCCATTATTGACATTTCTAATGTCAGAATCAGACATGGATGTTTGGTGTAATCTCACATATTTACAAAATAGCTAACTGCATTGCTAACTGCTGAAGTATGCGGCAAATCCACATTTTTAAAATGTAGTTTATTAAAGGTTTTGTCCTTTCCACGTGTGAAAGATTTAGAAATTTGAAAATCAGAAAACATTGACACCAAAAACCTAGAAAGAAGAAATGAATTAATTACATTAAGGCATGTTAATGCTTGTTGGAATCAAATGTAATGCTTTTTGATAAAATTTAAGGCCATAAGTCAAAATCCATTTAATGATTTTTAATGCTTTTGAATACCCTGTGTTAAATGCTGTAAACAACTTTTTTATATTAGCAGTAGAACTTAAGTGAGGGACTGTCTCTCAACCTACACTTACTGCATCCCATTACAATTACTTAGACAGACTGGAATAAAGACACCCACCTTGCCCTTTTTGGACCAGAGTGGGGGCTCCAATTGTCCCCGGGGTAGTAAGCCAGACTCCAAACATGACAAAAAGGCTAGGAGGTGACCTCCTGGGGGAAAGTGAAGTGGGGGTCGCTGGATTCCATCCTGACTCACCAACACCAGAGTACCACCACAATCCGCTGAGAGCAGACAACATTGTTCATATAAATGCAGACTCTTTAATGATTTAAGGCAAATCTACACTAGTTAAACCACCGTGCATAAAGATTAAGAACAACAAAGAAGGTATAAATATGAAGTAAAAACACAAGAAAAAAAAGAAAATCTATTTTACATAATTACGAAAATTGCATTGTTTGTCCAGCATTTGTCAAAAATATTAATATAGATCATATATAGTTTTCTCATATACATCCTCTAGAGACTTAAACTACAGAGGGTTTCACTTTCAGATCACCCTTATGAGGCAAAGACTGATGACTGCAAGCAATCCACAAAATATTCCTAAATGCACAAACCTCTAGTATTAGTATGTACCTTGTATGACCTTATATGGAAGCTATTTAATGAATGAATAACGTCTCACTCTCTAGAGCATTGTCAAGTACTACCCTATATTATACTACAGGTGCCTGGGCCACTGTTGTGCATCACATCACATGGATGGCATCTTCACAGAGGCTCATTGAGATTTCTGAAAGGAATGAGCTACCTTCATCTACCACAAATCCATCCCAAGAGTCTGGTACAAGTTCTGTGTTGCTACTAAAAAAGTATACACCAGGGTTCTCAATAGTCATTTTGCAGAGCCAATCATTGCTCAAATCTTTGAGGGGCATGTGCAAGATTTATTTAATTAATTAATTTATGGTCAATAACCCATATTAAATGGCATTTAGCGTGTTAGGTAGTTTCTTAATGTCAATGTTCCACAAAAATAGAAAAATAAATACTGTAAATATTCCATGCTTCCAGAACCTCAAATGCCTCAAATATATAAAGACAAAACTTTAAACTTTAGTCCACATGCAAAATCTTCAGAGTTTGGTATCTTAATATTGTGCTTTCCATTGGCTTTCCAGTCTTCAAGCAAATTGCCTTAGATGAATCAGTTCATAATGACATTTTGATTGTATTACCCGCCAAAATCTCTTAACTGTTGTCACAACAAGAAGCTGCTAAATGACAAACGTAAAATGTTTGTCAAAATCATGGAGAAAATAGGATTTAATGTTTGTGAACATTTGATTAATCACACCTATACACTATAAACATACAGCATCCAATAATGGAATTTGCTGGTAAAATAATCTCCACCCTTTTTGTATGCTCAAACATTTGGGGAAACTCCTACCATGTCACACAATTAGCTGGTTCCGTGTGTAGAATGCAGGATGTTTGGCCAGTCTTTCTCCGTCATTAGTGATAATTATATCTGTAATAATTGCACTCTAATTAGAACCCTGACAGAAATTATATCAGTTTTGGAGTTGTGCATCCAGGCATTAAAGAGGGTAAGTAAGAGTGATAGCAGTACTGTTACGGTAAGGGAAATCCTTGATGCCTTTGGTGGAGACAAAATGTTCTCTTTTCAGGCATTAGAGCCCTCACAGCAGGGCACATGACCTGTAAAAGAGCTGTGCTCCGTGAGTCAGTTTGCAGCATAAAAGTAAATGCGCTTTTTTTTGTACATCCCCCTTTCGGTCTTACCAAAATTACTTAATAGTATTTTAGTGCAAACAATATTTTTAAATAACAGCAATTTTACAATGAAATCTTTTTTTATTTCAGGTAAGGAACTTTGAGTGCTTCACCTTCCTGTCTTCTCAATAGCCTTCGGCTCATTCTATGACTTTCCCAGGGAAATTTCGCTTTGGAGTTTACTCCAGTTTCCTCTCTTAGTCCAAAGACATGCACGATGTGTATATATGACTTTGTGTATAAGATGTGAAACTTGTGTATGAGTATGTCCTTGTTCCTGTCACCAATATGTCCATTGATGCTAAAGACAGTTATAGTTGCTACAGTTACACTTTTTTAGACAATATGTGATGAACATACATGACATTACATGTTTTGAGGCACAGTTAAGCTTGACTGAATGTTGCCAGTAAAAGAGAAAAGAGAAAGACACTTACACCGTTGGTGACAGTGGATGCAGACAATCTGTCTTAAGGGTACCATCAAGGCATAGTCCCAATAAATACTGTGAGCAGAGGATCAGTATGTGTGTCAGTGTTCATTTATTTGGCTGCACTGTTTTACTGCTTAATCAATGTAAGTGTTAAAGCTGCTATGTATGTTTGTGTGTATGCTGAGCTACCTCTTTTCCAGGTCGCAGTCTCCCAGAGTGCCATTAATCAACTGGTTGGGTGTCCATTTTAGTGTGAGCATATCAGCCGTCTGATGTAAAGATAGGTAACCCCTCAACACCTCCATGTCTTTTTTCTAAATAAAAAAGGCTATGTTAAATGGCAATCTGTTTAACATTATTAAATAAACTGCCTGCCCAAAAAAATCTGCCACCTGGAGGTAACTTAGCAAACAGGTATGGGCCTCCAATTGGATAATTATTAAAATGGCGATTATCTTTCAGCTGCCAAAAAGTTATTTAACCTGAACAGGTGCAATGTGTCTTCACATGTCTTAAACAAGCATGTCGAAAGACACATTCCATGGTCATGGACAAGATTTTAGTCTGTTTGAGAAGGGTCAAAACATTGGCATGCATCAAGCAGAGAAACCATCTAACGTTTAACGACTAACATTGGGTTAAGAACTGTCTAACGCATCATTTAAAACTGGAAGGATAGTGAGGACCTATCGTCTTCGAGGGGGAAATAAAGCCGCACAAAATCCTGAATGAACACGATCAACAATCACTTAAACATTTAGTGAAATGAAAGAAGAACTCAGTTCTATGTTTAATAGTGGCAGTAAGAGCATTTCCACACAGACAATACGAAGGGACCTCAAGGGATTAGGACTATACAGCTGTGTAGCCTTTAAAAAAACAATAATCAGTAAGGCTAACTGGAAAAAAAGGCTTTAGTTTGATAGGAAACATAAGGATTGGACTCTGAAGCAATGGAAGGTTATGTGGTCTAATGAGTCCAGATTTATCCTGAGTGAAGGGTGCATCAGAGTAAGAAGAGAGGCAGGTGAAGTGATGCACCCATCATGACTAGTGCCTACTCTACAAGCCTGTGGAGGCAGTGCCATGATCTGGGGTTGCTGCAATTGGTCAGGTCTATTTTCAGCAACATAAATGCAAGATCTTGGTGAAAAATGAATGCAACACTGGATAGAAATAGATCTTGTGACATTGCAGAAGCAATGCCACAGTAATGTATGCCGTAATCAAAGCTAAAGATGGTCCAACCGTATATTAGAATGTGTGCTTTTTTTGTGGCAACATTCTTTTTGGCCGGGCAATGTATAAATTTACTTATTCCTTTTCCTTAGAAAGAGAATCACAGATGTATTAAATTAAATTTATGCTCCTATTAATTGTGTGATGCTTCATTTTTTATTTCCTTATAAATAGCTTTACTCTGTAATTTATAAGATTATCCATATTTAATCGCTATTCATCCTTTACCCTTTACTTTATTTTTACCCATTTTTATTTCGTTCTGATGTTATGTAAACATTCATTGAGCTGTAAAGTTCGAAATAAAGTTTATTAATACTAGTTATATAATCAAATGAAAAATGCCATAACAGTAATTAGATATGACAAATGGCATAAGAGAATTTCTATAATCCCAGAACAGAACATAATTTAGCTATGACTTCAGATTATTAATGACCTCAAAAAAGGTCATTATCTGGGACAAGGACTTATCTGGCTGAAAAAGATTACAAAACCATTTCTAAGGAGTTTGTACTACACTAATCCACATTTAAAACTGATTACATCCAAATGGAGGAAATTCAAGGCCATTGTTACCATCCACAGAAGGGTCGACCAGCAAAGATCGACGAGGCCAAACAGGATCATTTAAGAACTTTGCTTCTCTTTGCAAAAGATCACATGTAAATGCCACAAGGCTATTGGACAAATGTGGATGGATAAGAAAATAAAACTTTCTGTTTTAAATTTGTTAAACGTCATGGTTAAAATCATGGTTTGTTCTTGTTTTGCTGCATCTTGGCAGGAAGGCTTATCATCATTGTTGGAACAATTAATTCTGAATTCTAAAGGAAAATGTCAGGACATCTGTCCATGAACACGCAGAAAGACAAGACAAGTTGTTCTACCAAAGAATGGTTAAGAAGAATAAAAAAATGTTTAATTACAGTTATTTCGGATATGGGGGCTCACACCAGATACTGAAAGCAAAGGTTCACATACATTTGCCACTCACAAATATGTAATATTAAATCATTATATTTTCATTTGTTTAACTTTGTTCTATTTATCTACTTTTATGATTTGTGTGAATATCTGATAATATCTAAGGTCATATTTATGCAGAAATATAGAACATTTTAAAGGGTTCACAAACTTTCAAGCACCACTGTATTTGAGTTACTGGTATCTTTCTATACCATCTTCCCCATTCTCCTCTCTCAATCACAAGGTATTTGTGCACAATAGCCACGTTCACTGGATATTTTCTCTTTTTTGGACCATTCTATGTAAAACATAGTTGTGTGTGAAAATTCCAGTACAGGTGCTAGAATAAAACTAGAATATCATAAAAAAGTTTATTTATTTCCATAAGTTCAGTCAAAAAGTGAAATTTGTATATATATAAAAAAAAACAGTATCTCAGAAAATTTGAGCCATTAAATGGTCCTGCAATCTAGTTCTATAGGCTCCACAGTCAGAGGGAAGTCAGCTAACTTAAGAGTTGTCCAAAAGACAACCACTGACAGAGCTCAGTGTCCAGGCACATTAATGCAGAGGCAAAGGGAAAGAAAAGAGTAGAAGAAATTGTAC
>JAOUQT010000045.1:6565842-6578859 GCA_025769995.1 Xyliphius kryptos
GGCAGGGTGGGTAGAGTCACACCGATGGTCCTCTCTGCAGACCTGATGATGCGCTGCAGTCGGTGGGAGTCGTGCTTTGTTGCTGAGCTGCCCCACACTGTGATGGATGCGGTGAGGACAGACTCAATGGTGGCAGTGTAGAACTGCACCATCAGCTCCTGTGGCAGGTTGAACTTCCTTAGCTGACGCAGGAAGTACAGTCTCTGCTGAGCTTTCTTTATGATGGTGCTGATGTTGCAGTCCCATCTCAGGTCCTTGGAGATGGTTACACCGAGGAACTTGTAGGAGTCCACAGCCGTCACAGTACTGTTGAGGATGGTGAGTGATGGAAGGACTGGGGGGCTTTTCCTGAAGTCCACTCTCATCTCTACTGTTTTTGCTGTGTTCAGCTCCAAGTTGTTATAATTGCTCCAGAGGACCACCTGCTCAACAACCCGTCTGTAAGCAGACTCGTCCATGTCACGGATGAGGCCGATGATTGTCAAATCGTCTGCGAACTTCAGGATTTTGACTGAGGGGTCTGTGGAGGTACACTCGTTTGTGTAGAGTGAGAAGAGCAGAGGGGAGAGAACACAGCCTTGTGGAGCTCCTGTGCTGATGGTCCTGGTTCCTGATGTGATCCTTCCCATCCTCACCTGCTGCTCTCTGCCAGTGAGGAAGCTGGTAATCCACTGACAGGTGGAGGCTGGAACACTGAGTTGGGTCAGTTTGGTGTGAAGATGTCCGGGGATGATCGTATTGAAGGCAGAGCTAAAGTCCAAGAACAGAACTCTTGCGTATGTCCTCGGATGGTCAAGGTGCTGAAGGATGTAATGAAGCCCCATGTTCACTGCATCGTCCACTGACCTGTTGGCTCGATAAGCGAACTGCAGGGGGTCTAGCTGGGGGTTGGTTATCTCCTTCAAATGATTTAGGACCAGCCTTTCGAAGGATTTCATGACCACAGAGGTCAGTGAGACGGGTCTGTAGTCATTCATTCCTGTGATGGTGGGCTTTTTGGGAATGGGTATTATTGTAGCGCGTTTGAAGCATGATGGTACGACACACAGTTCCAGATACCAAATATCTGTTCAATTGCAAGGATGAAAAAACTGTCAAAAATGTCAATGTAAAGTGCCTTTGCCTGACATGCAGCCCAATATCATCATCACTGTGGAAATTTGGTTGTTTTCTTCAGGCAGTCCTCTTCATAAATCTCACTGGAACGGCACCAAACAAGCAAAGTTCCAGCATCATCACCTTGTCCAATGCAAATTCTTGACCCATCACTGAAGGTAACTTTCATCCAGTCATCCACAGTCCATGAATTCCTGTCCTTAGCCCATTGCAATCTTGTTCTTTTCTGTTTAGGTGTCAATGATGGTTTTGTTTTAGCCTTCTTGTATTAAAATCCCATTTCCTTTAGGCGATTTCTCACAGTTTGGTCACGTACATTGGCTCCAGCTTCCTCACATTTTTGACTCATTGTTAAGTTCTACTTTTTCAGTTTTCAAGACATTAAGTTCTTTTTCTTGACGCTTTGAGGTCTTTTTTTATCTACCAGTACGCAGTATCTACTCTACTTCGTCCAGCAGCCCTCCAAAGTGTCATGACTGCAGGTGTTTTCAACTGCAGACTAGCAGATCTAATCTGAGTCAGGTGTGCTTTAAGGGAAAGGAAATTGACTGGGTGTGTCCTTATTTTCTACATCCAATTTGAGTGATTCCATATATTTTTTCCCATGCTTGCTCAATTAAAGTAACATTTACTTTGTTTCCACAGAGTTTTTTTTCTTTTTTCTTTTAGTGTATCTAAAAGCCAACAATTTGCACCTTATTATTGCATCATGTTTTTGATCTGAGTTTGTTCAACAGAATAAAATGTCTGAATGAGTGCTCATCCCAGACTGGTCATTCCATACTTTTTGCCAGGGGTTGTATAAATAACTGTGACCACTGGTGAAGTAAGGCAGTTTGAAGAGCCGGGGAGAAAAAGTAAAAAAGGCACATAATGCACAACATAGAGCAACAGAAGCATGCAAAAATCTGCTCTAGAGGCCACTTCCTTGCCACTGTCATCGTCTGGCTTGCTCATAAAAAGTAAGCCCTAACTTGATGGTTATATCCTAAATTTTATTCTGTAAATATGCTCTATTGGTAATAGAGTTTCAAAATTAAATTGAGAAAATAAAATGTAATTTAACTTAACATCATTATTTATTGCAAGTAGGGGCATTATAAAAGACACACAATCAAATTTCTCAGATGAATGACCGCCAATTGACTAATTTTTGCCACCATAGAGGGCAATTTAGTTACACTATTGTACAGGTGCGTGCCCCCCTCTGCCCCTGAATATTAATGACCCAAATGTTGGTTGGTTGGATAGTTCTATTATATAGTATCTGTGCTGGAATATTATTCGTATTACAATATATAATTATATATATATACAATTAAATATATTAGATTTATATCATAGCTATTTACTCTTTACCCATCATGATACTCCCTCTCACCCCAAGTGCAGGCCTGCGACTGGGTGATGCCTCTTGACCTCGATGTGCCCCATGGATCCTGTGCCTCTGGACCAGCTCATTGGCTGAAGGATCCATCCAAAAGTGGTCTGATGTTTTCAGCTTGGTGTATTCCAGAGCACAAGGCCCAACTTAAATCAGTATATGAGACGTGAACAAACGCAAGGACAAAATGTGACTATATACCCCAATCTACTTTACAGCAATAGCATTCATTGAATAGGTTTGCTTTATGGAACATTGCAGTAATAAAATAAACTAGCTCACCCAAAAGTGCTGCCAAGATCGGGCCGAATACAGAGTCATGCATCAGGGCTTCTTTCTCATAATACTTACTGCAAACACACAGACAGAACTATCTAATACTTTAGGCCACTTTATTTCAAACAAGGTTCATTCAAATGCACTAATTGAAATTAAAGCAGTATACACACATGATATCCTACCTTGAGTTATCCACAAGATACTGCACTATTTTGTCGAGGACTTTATCAAAAAGAGCAGTGCGGACCCAGATGTGCTTGATGGCCTGAGCTGAGAGAGCCTGAGGTCCTCGTCCTGCAGAGGAACCCTGTCTTCGGATAGAGTCATGTCCACTTGGGTTCTGTGTCCTAAGCACAAAATATGGACAGAGTAATGAACTCATTGTTATGCAATATGCTATAATAATCCGATAGTTTTAATTGACAAAAATAATATAAAAACTTAACTTGAATAACATATTTTACTCTCTTTTGTTTTCGTTTAGCCTGTTCTACGTATAACCATATAACCATATAGCATCCCAATATTATGTTGTATAGAAATGTTTTAATTGTAATTTTCTCTTAACTAATTAGATTTGTGTGTGTGCATATATTTGCATGATTACATTTGCATGATTAAAAAAATATAGCATCTTTAACACATATTCTTTTATAACCTGTGAATCAGCAATAGTTTTACATAAATATTTTTACCAATATACAGTAAGTATGCTCAGTAATGACCTAACCTAATATAACCTATAGATCTCTCAGGCTAAAGTAAGCCCAAAAAGGGGCAATCCCTCTTCATACACAACTCCCTCATCCCCCACAACGCCCTCTCCCTCATCCCCCACAAACCATCATTAGAATCGATCCCATCATGTCATTCCAGTCAAGCTGAGTGCGAACAAACAGGCGATTTAAAGCAAATAAATCCCTGTGCTTGATATGGCTGCTCAATATATGCACATTGACTGATGAAATTTACAGTCAGGAATCTGCACAGAGAGCAATAATGCATTACTGACCATGAGGAAAGATTAATATAGATGACAAAAGCTGGGTAGTAACAGATCAACCTGATAAACAAAATAAAGACTGGTCTGAATTGTGATCCTTCTCTATATTGATAAAACCAACAACATAAAATAAAAACATACATAAATTGTAACAATTATGATTAGTCCAAAGACTAAAAATAACTGTATATATATATAAATAATACCAGTCAAAGGTTTGGACACACCTTCATTCAATGTTTTTATTATTTTTTTTATTCTACACTGTAATGTAGAATACCGAACTCATCCAGACTATGAAGAAACACATAAGGAATAATGAAATAAACTTAAAAGTGTTAAACAAACCAAAATTTGTTTTAGATTTAAGATACTTTAAAGTAGGCACCTTTTGCACAAGATAAGTTGACAGCACCCCAGATAAAAGCCCACCTAAATAAAACCATTGAATAAGAAAGTGTGTCTAAATCTCATGAAAACACAGACACAGGAAGAACATAAGAACTTTACTCAGAAAGGTCGCAGCACGCCCCACCCTGGACCATGGAATTGAACTCAGGACCTTAATGCTGTGAGGAGGCAGTGCCAATCATTATGCCACAGTGCCAACCAAAGTAAACAATGCAGACTATTATGTCATTGAAAATTTGAAAAAAAGACACTACAATGAATTAAGCTTAATTATGTTTTCAATTAGAAAAAAGTTTACATCTGCTCAATAATGGGTTAAAAGAAAAATGATTCTTTAGTATAAAACTAGTCCCTAAATTGCATACAAGTCAATTTTTATGTTTGCTCACAATACAGATCTTCTAGCACACTTACATCCCCTTTAAATAAAGAATCACAAAGAAGCCTTTGCTATGGAGAGAAGACTCACTTTCAAGCCAAAGGTCTACCACAGCAACATCTAGCTGACATAATATAAAGCCAGAATGTATAAACACAATTAGATTTGGTCTGTACTGTGAGTTGGAGCTCCAGAGAGCAGATCCTATTGGCTGATGCAGTCTTATTAGATTTCAAAGCTCTGAGAATGCCAGACATATGACAAAAAAAATTACAACATTTAAGCATGCTATAAATTTAAATAACATCTGTCATCATAAATCTATAATGGCAGTCAATGGCATGGAAATGAACTTTCATTTTCCTATTAACCAGAACCTTAATCACTGCCTCACATATTTTCTGGAATGAGCATGCATGTCCTTTGTTCTAGCAGTGATGATGCTGTAATGTTGCCATGGCAATTAGATTATGTGAGCAAATGGGGCCTCAGTGAAATGGATGGAGTAAGAGATGCAATACACTAAAGCTGTGTGTCAAAGCATTGCTGAGGGCGTGCTGAAATTATAAAACATGGCTACAGATACACACAGGAGACAAGGGCTATAAGTGCCACTCCTTTATGGCCACCTAGAGATTTTACCCCTTTATGCAGAAGCCTTCTGCGCTACATGTGGGTATTCTAATTGAAAATTAATGGATAAATCTGACGCACTGGTTCCTCCACTCAAACCATGTCTCACTTACAGCAGAAAGCTGCAAAGGCAGTTTTGGGACCCATCAAAGAGCTCTGTGGGTTTTCCAATGTCTGACGTAGATTCATCCCTTAACACTGAATAATATCAAGCCACAACAATTGAGCCTAAATATATTGATATGGAAGGACTGATTTGAGGCAGATTGGTACTATCATCATTGACCCACAGACAGGCTATTTAAAAGTTATAACTAGTAATGTCTAGTGTTCTATGAAAAAACAACTTAGAATTCCCACTCATGAACAAAACACTCCTCAACCCCAAAATTAGCAACTGATATCAAATCAACTTACTTCTCACATAATCAATAATAATAAATAGGATAATCTAAATATAGATAAAGAATAATCTCTTATTATTAGATAAAAATTGCTTTATATGTTCATCAAATACTTGTATAAAGACCTATAAATCTGTTTAAA
The DNA here is from genome assembly GCA_025769995.1 of Xyliphius kryptos. Lineage (NCBI taxonomy): Eukaryota > Metazoa > Chordata > Actinopteri > Siluriformes > Aspredinidae > Xyliphius > Xyliphius kryptos. The sequence continues at coordinate 6,571,594 of JAOUQT010000045.1, forward strand.
TAACAATGCATATAATTTGTACATTTATTTGTACATCAGTCATCACATTTAGCTGCTGCAGCTTGTTTACAAAAATATATCAGTGGTTCTATGGTTTGTTTCCTCAATTTGTAGGTTTAAAAGATTGCAACTGACATTTTAAATATATGTTTAATATGTGGTTTTAATATATGTTGCTTAGACCTGTTGATATCAGCTTGTTGCTGCAGCTGCTCCTGGACCTTTCGGCACACCTCTTCAGCAGTGGTGTAAACCTTTCCGATTTTGGTGAAGAGGGCTGCTATTTTATCACTGCGGAGGAATCCTGCAGCCCTGCGCTTCAGCATGTGACCCAGGCAAGCTTCAATAGCACCTGAGAGTTTATGAGAAAAGATAGATTGTCACACAGGTAGAGAAGAGGATTAGACATTAAACAGAAAAACAAACACATAGAACTATTTATAACCCTCCCCCTCAGGCAATCGCAAGAGGCTCTGCTTTCAGGGAACATGACTAGAAATATCTTCTGGCAAAAGCTTTGTTTTCTACAAGATAGTGTGTGGGTAGTTGTCATTTCAGAGGCCAGGGTACCTACTGAAATAAAAAAACAGACTCATGTCAGATTCAAACACTGTATAATAATAAAGAGAATGATTTTAATATCACTGCATTAATTTGGAATATTCAATTCAATTTAATTTTATTGATAAAGAACTTTTAATAATGGACATTGTTCCAAAGAAGAGTTACAGAAACATTTTATCCCAGATCAGCAAGCCGGTGGTGACGGTGGCAAGGAAAGAAGGAAGAAACCTTGAGATAAAGCAGACTCATAAGGGAACCTATCCTCTATTGGGTGATACAATCTGTATACATCTAATACACCATTATACAACTAACAGTAATATATTGTTTTAAAATAATAATAAACATCCCAGTTTACCAAAACATTCTATGACCATGAACCCTCCAGCTCTGTGCTCTGAACTATTGGGGGGTATGAATCATGTGCTTGACTAAATAAATTTTTTTAAACCTAGACTTTAAGACTGAGATTGTGTCTGAGTCCCAAACATTAACTGGAAGACTATTCCACAGACATGGGGCTCTATAAAAGTATGATCTGCCCCCTGCTGTTGCCCTCATCATATATAGCCTGCACCTTTTGATCAAAGTGGGCATAGAGGATCATAAGAAACTAGAAGTTCATTAAAGTAATGTGCCGCGAGACTGTTCACTATTTTATAAGCGAGCAAAATTATTTTAAATTCAATACAAAGTAGTCACTGCAGTGTGGATAAGACGGGGTGATATGGCCGCTGCATTTTCAACTAACTGTAGTTTGTTTATGTACCTACCGGAACAACAGGGCATTACAATAATCCAACCTAGAGGTAACAAAAGCATAGACAAGTTTTTATGCATCATTTAATGCCATCCTATTTTTTATCTTAACATGAACTTTGATCTTTTTCATCTTAGTTTCTAAGAGGAAATAATGTTATCCCGGTAGTATTATCTACATGAGATTCGAAAGAAAGGCTACAATGAATAATCCCATCAAGGTATGTTACAGCTGTACATGGTGTAATTGAAAGACCATCCAGAGATAATAAAATTTCAGAAACTTTACTTCTAGCTACCTGTGGTACTAATACCAGTACTTCAGTTTTATCAGAATTAAGTAAAAGAAAATTATTTAACATCCACACTCTAATGTCCTTTACACATTCCTCAACTCTAATAAATTGGTGTCTGTCATCAGGATTGGCTGAAATGTATAACTGCAAATCATCAGCAAAACAGTGGAAGTTGAAATCTTTCTTGCAAATAATATTACCTTAAAAAATAACAAAAGTCTTTTGTATTTAGAATGGTATTTGATGGGTAGCCAGTGATGCTGTAAGATAGGAGTGATGTGATGAGTAAAGAAGGTTCTGGTGATGATCGAGGGAGCTGAAGTCTGGACTAACTGGATTTTATGGAAAGACTTGTAGGGGAGACTGGAGAGGAGAGATTTACAATAGTCTAAGTGAGAAGTGACAAGACTGTAAACAAAAATAGCAGTCAAATGAAGGGTAAGGGAGGGGCAGAGGCAGTTAATGTTGCGAAGGTGGAAATAAGCTGACTGCATAATGTTTTTGATGTGTGTTTAAAATGATAAAGTTCTGTCAAAGATGACACCCAAATTCTAAACCTGAGTGGAGGTGGAGGCTGAGCAGTTATCAATGGTCAGAGAACATCTATTTACTTTAGATAATGATTAATCAGTAGCAATGAGGTGAACCGTGGTTATATAACCATTTAGCTATTAAACATCATTAACTGCACCATGCAGATAACTCATTGAATACGAACTATCAGTATCAACATCACAATGGTCTTTCTCTAAAATGGATGACTTTCACTGAGATTTATCTGAAATGTGCACAAGTTGGTATCCTGTTGATGGAAGACTTCTCAATATCATGGACATACAGCACACATACAGGGGTTGGACAATGAAAATGAAACACCTGGTTTTAGACCACAATAATTTATTAGTATGGTGTAGGTCCTCCTTTTGTGGCCAATACAGCATCAATTCATCTTGGGAATGACAAATACAAATCTTGCACAGTGGTCGGAGGGATTTTAAGCCATTCTTCTTGCAGGATAGTGGCCAGGTCACTACGTGATGCTGGTGGAGAAAAACGTTTCGTGATACATCACAAAGGCTTGCTGTCTTGGTCACAGATGCGCCAGCAAGACATGCACCAACAATTTGCCCTCTTTTGAACTCTGATATGTCACCCATAATGTTGTGTGTATTGCAATATTTTGAGCAAAACTGTGCTCTTACCCTGATAATTGAACTTTCACACTTTGCTCTTACTGGTGCAATGTGCAATTAATTAAGATTGGCCATCAGGCTTGTCCAATTTAGCCATGAAACCTCTCACACTAAAATGACAGGTGTTTTAGTTTTATTGTCTAACCCCTTTACATCATAGTTTTGCCTCTCCATTCCAGGTTCCAGATCCACCAGAAATCTGAGCTTGGCACCTCATCAGCAAGGAGTTTTCTGCTAATAATTCTTACATTGTTCAAGGCTGCAGTCAGGTTTCTATGGTCTTCATCACTGGCTGGGTTGCAAAGTAAAACAATGTTCTCCTATCATGGTGCACACTCTTTCTTCCTTTGCTAGAAGCATACCAAATGTCAGTCTGTTTTGTGTCGTCATCAGTCTCAGAGCGGTTAGTGCTTTTTTGATACTATTAATGCCATTAATGATTTTAATAACAAAAGCTGCTAGGCGATGATAAACTTGATTCAGTAGTGCAAATCTATTTAATAATAATAATAATAATTGATACTTTATTGACCCCTGTAGAGAAATTCTTTCTCTGAATTTAACCCATCCAGGGCTGAACACCTGGAGCAGTGTGACACTCCTATAATACTCCTTAATAACAAAGCTGTTGAATGCATGGTTAAACGACCTGCACCATAATCTACAAGAATACTCAGCCAGGTACTGTTTAAGTTTTCAAATTTCATTCTGGGCAGCTGCATAAATGGTGTTGTACAAAACTTTACATAACATGCATTATTACTCTCATTCTCATGTGTATCTCTTGCTATTTCAGTCTCAGTCAAAGTTTTAGTACTCAGTACGATTTCACCCACATCATCTTGCTCTGAGTCAGCTTGGTGAAGGTCAATAAACATTGTTCTCCCAGGAGGTTGTTGAGGGGGGTTTGAAACTTGCACAAATGTATAGTTATCAAGAGTAGCTGTAATCTTCTTACCCTTATTCTCTCTCAGGTGTTTCAATGCCTGCACTGTCTTTACACCATGTTGGAAATTGGAGCATTCAGTCCTTGCAGGAAATGTATTCTCAAGACAGAGTCCCATGCACCTGGTGCCCTGTCCACTCCCATAATCTGTGCTGATGTGTTAAGACAGGGGTGTCAAAGTCAATTGCACAAGGGGCCAAAATCTAAAATACTTTAGGTCGCATGCCAAAAAGGATAAACATTTATTGAACACAACTTTAAAACTTAAAATGAAACTTTTTGAACATGAATATGAATAAAAACAGGCAGGACTATTATTCCGGCATAATTCAACTTAAACCTTAAATAATATTTTGCTCTCCATAAAAATATATCCAGTCTAAATTATACAAGTTAGGAAAAAGTAAACAATAAAAGAACAAACATTCAAATGTCTTTAATCTTAAGTCATATTATATACAAAATAAATAATAATAATAAAATAAATAATAAAAAATAAACTTACTAAAATATCCCAAAAGATTTTGCTCTCAATCAAAATACATCCTTTTTTTCAGGTTATCTTTATGTTATGTCTCATAGTGCTGTCTTAGATTTAATTCTTTAATTACAGCCCTGTTAGCTCCACAAATGAGACACACAGATTTACCGGCAATGTCAGTAAACATTTATTCAGCCTCCCATCGACTTTTAAAGGCTCTGTTTTCAGAATTGACTTTTCTCTTTGACATCGTGAGGGTGCAAAAAATTGCTGCATCATAATCTAGGCTAAATGAACGCGACGCGTTTGGCACGGCAGCTGAAGCACTGCATTATAGGATATTATGGGTTATATTGCCGGGCCATTAATAACAATAATATATAAAATCTCACTGGACAGATAAATGTAAAGTCTTTGGGTGTCCAGGGACACTATATCAATGCTGGTCTGCCATTTCTCATCAACTCTGTCATTGGTGCAACAATTTCATCTTCCTGCCCCCCTTGCTGACTCACAAAAGCTCCTCTATAATTGTAAAGCATGAATGTATAATTTGCCAGAGTAGGAGAGCTCCAGTCCACTTTCTTCATTATGATATTTTAATTTTCTTTCCTTTTTTATCACCCATACTGATGCTTTTGGAAAAATACTTTTATACTTAAATAATATCTCGACTCCTATGCCAATTTCAATCACTGAATTTGGATCAGTTACAATATGAGTGTTTCTGTTGTTTGCGTACGCGTAGGGCTTTCTCTCTTACATGCTAGTCAAATAGTCTACTACAGGAACCTTTAGTTCCCGCCTCAGTATGACTATGTACATGGGGACCTGCATGCTCCAGAACGCTTGTTTTCTACAGACAAGGTCAACTTTTATTCTAGATAAATATTGACTCATATTTATCAATCTCTTTGAACAGAAAACTTCACACAGCAAGTGAAATTCAAATGTTAAGAAGTTCATGCTAAATCAGCATAGGCACAGAAAGAAAATCAATCTTACCTGTTTCCAGAAGAATAATCTGCAAAAAGGCAGATTTATCTGTATGTGCCCTACCAAGAATGCCAAAATGTCAAGAAAATTCTCAATATCTAACTCTCCCTGTTCTTCTCCTTTAGTAGCTGGGTATAAATGTAGCCTTAAAACAAAGATACAGGTTCAACAGAGAGTTGATTTATAGTTCATTTATAGTTCATTTAGGCACGTTTATACAGCCTTCTACTTTTTTTTTGGCTCTCTGAAACATTCTATTATTGTTATACCAATCCCCCTTACCACACATTTCACAGCATACCTGAGGAAAAATATCTCTGTTAGGCAAAAACAAGATTTCACTATATCTACTAAATTATATTTAAATGATTGATTAATTTCTTCTACAGTGGTCAAATAAAAAATCTACGTTTTTTAAAAAACAATGGACTGAAGGTATGATCGTATCTTACAAATCTGGAAAGGCATTATCAATGCTGAACCGAATAAAAAGGTCTTAGAATAACATGTTACAGGAATGGCAGCATATATTTCAGCAAAACAATTTCTTTTTACCAAAATTAAACATTTGGCACACCGTAAACAAAAAAATTCATCAATGAAGTTCCAGAAATATTGAGCAGCTAAAATCCTCACTCAAAACTCCAATTGTTCCTTTTGCTTTTCAGATACTTATAAATGGAGGTATGCTACAAAAGGATTATGCCGCATTTTATATATGTTGACAAAAACATATATATATTAATTACATTATAAAACTCTTTAGTGAACTTCTTAGTGATCTCCATAATGTCATCCAGAAACATTTGACAAAAAACCTTACAGTGGTCTTAATTGCATTTATAATAAACCCCAAAATGAACTCCTTATTGAACTTCTTAGTGATCTTCAAAATGTCATCCAGAAACATTTGACAAAAAAACTTTACAGTGACCTTAATTTAATTTATAATAAACTCTATAATAAACTCATAGTGATCTTGGCAATGACCTCACTGAAAGCACATTTTAATGCAAGTGCGTGTTTCCTTCCTATTGTATTCAGAAACTCCCTGCAGATGCGCTCTCTGTCTTTGACGCACACGCACTACTGAAACGCCCTTATCTATTCTGCAAATGTCTCTTTTTTGTCCATCCCAGCTAACCAAAATAAAATGCCCTTACGTGCAGGTAACGTAACCTGATGACCAAAGTTTCGTCGTCACAATGTCACTGTTTACATTGTGACAACTGTAAAAGTGAAAGTCCCTGATTCGTTGTGGCAACGTAACTTCCTGGCGGTGCCAGGTGGTTGTAGCCACGTTGTAGCAAAGTCGCATATTGGTTGTCTGTTGGTAATCGGTAGGTGATCTCGATGATTATCGATTCTTTGTAAGGGCGGACTAGATCAGTAGTCCTCATTTGCCTAAAAGCTGTCTGGTTTATTTTATCCATTTAATGGTGTAGTGGTGCTTCATTTATATAAATGACCAAGGCACTTTTAAATGATTAAATGATTTTAATAAGAAACATACAAAAGATATATATATATAGTCATCTGAAAGGCAAACAAATAAAACAGATATCACTGCTGTCCCAGACCAGGCTACTCCTCCGGTTCTGACTGCACTGACATCTCTTCCGCCATCGGTAGTTGTGACTGTCAAAAAAAAATTACAAGTTGTAAGTCTTCATAAAGCTAACGATACATTTGCATGTCTTATGTACATCAGTTGAGTTAATATGTAAAAGTAAAAGTTTTTTTGGCCTGATTTCATATTTTTACAGGTATAAAGTACATCAACACAATTAATTCCTAAAGTAAATCAAACTAAAATACAGAATTGTTATAAGTGCACAATACAGGATTGGCTTACTTAAAAAAGGGTGATGATCACTGTACAAACAATAGGTTTTTGTCTCAGAAATATACAGTGGTTAGACAATGAAACTGAAACACCTGTCATTTTAGTGTTGGATGTTTCATGGCTAAATTGGACAAGCCTGGTGGCCAATCTTCATTAATTGCACATTGCACCAGTAAGAGCAGAGT
>JAOUQT010000045.1:6588151-6604025 GCA_025769995.1 Xyliphius kryptos
AGGCCCTACACCATACTAATAAATTACTGTGGTCTAAAACCAGGTGTTTCAGTTTCATTGTCTAACCCCTGTATATATCCTCTTCCATAGGGTAATATTTTCACCCCATACAGGTCAGTCCTGTATGTTTCAGAAATGGAAATAAGGAACAGCCTGGACGATTTATGGTTAGGGGTTGTATAGTGAGTCATTTACCTAAAAGAGCGGTGGGTCTTATAAAGCCACTTCATCATATGAATATATTTTTTTTATTTAGGTTGTGCAATTTTACGAATTTTAGATAGGGAACTTTGAGTGCTTCATTAACTGGTCTCCTCCCGCTATGATATTCTCCTGATGCATTTCCCCGGTGACCCAACAGACCAAAAGTCCGAAGGCAGACGGTGCACTTATATTCCTTGTCTCTGAATAAAAAATGAAAGAACTTCTATATAAAAAACTGCAGAATATTACTCTGTTAATGCTACAGTCAGTAAATGCTTTCATGCGACTGCTTAATGCGATTCTGTAAAGGAGCTACAGAAACCACCTATGCTGTATTTTTACTGGTAACCTTCCTGCATTCTTCTTAACTTTTTCTTTCCGGCGTTCTATTTTGACTTCTCTTGAATAACTTGTCAACTGCATTAAAATGTTGATAAGCATTTTTAAACTCGCGCAGTTTTGAGGCGTGATGTAGCAACAGTTACAGCGCTGATTGGTCGAGACACACGAAAATTCTCTGTGTGCTGGAATGTGACAGCCATGCTGAGTGAGAGCGGCAGTCGAAAAGTGAAAGTGATACATTTTGCCACTATGTTTGCGCAATTGGTCCCCTGCATTTAACCCATCCGTGCAGTGAAACACACAAATACACACACACAGGTGAAGCGAGCACACGTGCCCGGAGCAGTGAGCAGCCCCCGGGGTGCAACTGGGGGTTAGGTGCCTTGCCCAAGGGCACTTCAGCCATGACTTGTCGCTACTTGGAATCGCACCAGGGACCTTCCGGTCGCAAGGTTGGTTCCTTAACCACAAGCCTACGACTGCCCCAAGTCAATCTACAGTTCAATCTAATCTGTAGCGTTTCTCTTTAATTGCTAAAAATACAGAACAAAATGAGTTCCTTGTCAGTATTATACGGAATACGACGTTTAGTTACTAAATATGGAACAATTCCGCATTTTACAGACTGTTAATTTTACAGGTTTAATTTGCAGTTAGTGCAGACATGTAAACTAGTCTATGCAGTGCATAGAAAGTATTCACAGTGCTTTATTATACCACATTATTGTTACGTTACAGCCTTATTCAAAAATGGTTTAAATTAATTTCCCTGTTTGGAATTTTTGCACATTTTTTAAAATAAAAAAAAACTCAGGTGAGCTCAGGTGGATCCTGATCTCAATTATGAAGTTTTGAAAACTTGATTGGAATCAACCTGTGGTAAATCCAGTTGATTGGACATGATTTGAAAAGGCACATACCTGTCTATATAAGGTCCCATAGTGCATGTCAGAGCACAAAACAAGCCATGAAATCCAAGAATTATCTACGGACCGCACAAACATAATTACATGAGTGCACAGATCTGGGGAAAGGTACAGAAAGCACTGAAGATCGCAAAGAGCACAATGGACACCATCATAATAAATGGAAATTTGGAACCACCAGGACTCTTTCTAGATCTGACTGGTGATTAGGGTAAGAAGGGCTTTAGTCAAGGGTCACTCTGTGGACAGAGGATAACCTGCTCTAGAGCACTCTGGACCTTAGACTTGCGTGAAGGTTCATGTTCCAAAAGGACAACAAACCAGCCAACATAACAAAAGAAGGGCTTCAGGGCAACTCTGAATGTTCTTGAGTAGACCAGCCTGAGCCTATACTTGAACACTATTGAACATTTATGGAGAGATCTGAAAATGACGTGTGCACTGACACTCCCCATCAAACCCGATGGAGCTTTTGAGGTTCTGTAAGAATAATTAGAGAAACATCCCAAGAATAGGAGCGTCTATATTGTAGCATCATACTTAAGGACTTGAGTCTGTAACTGCTGCCAAAAGCGATCCAACAAAATATTTTAAAAAGGCTGTGAATACTATTGTACATGTGATTTTTTTCTGTTTGTTTTTATTTTTAATACAATTGAAAAAAATAACATTTACATTTTTTCATTGCGGGTTATTATATAGAATAGAAATTTAATACATTATGGAATAAGGCTGTGTAATAATAAAACAATTGAAGTGCTGTGTATAAGTTACATTGTATATTATTAAACTACAGTTTACTATATACCCGTATAACGTATATTTAAATTGATTAGGTAGCATAATGCATAATGCACATTTCCCACAATGCACAATCCCACATGCACAATTCTGCAACAGTTTCTTGGGGATATTCTTGTTTAATTTCTTGATTATTGAGAATAGATTGTGTTTACTGATATGATCTTAAAGCACTTTTTTTAAGTTGCTCTGGACAAGGGCGTCTGCTAAATACTGCAAATGTAAATGTAAATAATGCAACTTAGCCTATATACAGTATTACACATTTAGTCTGTATATTTGTAGGTTTTCTTGTGTTTATAGAGATTATAGAGAATATAAAGAATATATATTTACATTCGACTACGTGGATTTTATTAACGGTTCAGCCTTCAAAGTAAAATTTCCCCCAGTTCAACTCCTGACCAAACTGCAGTCTGAAACTGTGAACAAACGCCAAGCGCCAAGTGACACTTCAGCTCCCTGTGCACGTGCTGGATGAGTGTGGGAACGAGCCGTGGCTCCACCGCTCAGTGTCGCACCTAACACCTTGACAGATTCACATTTGTGGGCGCACCGTGCCTTCTGTCACTGCTTCACACCATCTCAAATGTCGGAGTGTGCCATTCATGTTATTCTGATCTGATCTCCCCATAACCCTCCTTATCCCCTTCGTAATCTTTACACCAGGGGAGAAAGAACGCCGCTTTGGCGCACGGGGATGCCTCTAACACACCAGCACACGTGGGTTATTAAAAACGTACCGTGCACAAACATCAAGAATACGGTTATTCTGCCTGTTTTAAATTTTCAAAAATTTGTACTAGTCTTTAATAGTACTTTTACTGTTATATTATGTGTAGAATTTATTGATCATTTTATAGAACGCGTCTGTATAGTTTAGACGTGCGTCGCGTGCGCTTTCAATTGCACAAGATAGCTATAGATTTGCTTAATTAATGCGTTTCCTCCGTCACCCGACCTCTCGTTTACCAAGGGTTTGTAGCTCTACAGCATTACTATATGAGATGTAGGCCTATTAAAAACTAACCGGACAATCCGGCCCTTGATGCAGGTCCACGCTGTAATGTTTTTTTATTTTTTATATTTTATTATGAATAAATGTATTGCATTTTATTGCTAGCTTTTGTTGTCTATTGTTGAGTTACTGGTTACTTTGGATGTATCAGACAGAAAGCTACTGGAATACTCCTCTCAACCCCTCTCAAGTGTATTTGGATTTTTAGCTTTAACCTGCTTGTGGCTGTAGGGCTGTATATCAAATGTGTTACTTGTTAACATACATTTTACTTAGGCCTAAAACCATTCAAACAAACCTGGTCAGATTTCCAAAACAATTATATTAAAATGTAAATCGATGTAGACTAATAAACTCCGTCTGTCACTATATTGATATAAAATACTGACGCATATTAACTCGAAATTTTTAATACTAACATAAAACTGAGTAAAGAGAGAGTCCGATTTAATTGCCACAGCTAACCCGCCCACTCGCGACGAACGAGAAGTGTGCCATCGGAGGCACGCGCTGCTTTTTAGCATGACAATAGGCACTAGAAAGTCGCGAGGAGCAACAGTTTGGAAATCTGCTAGTTGTTTTACTTCTCTGTTTTTCTCCATGACATAGTTCACAAAATGTCTACATGTTTAAAATATATAGAAACATTCACACTGACCTACATATTGAACCCCGATCTAGGTAGTCTACCTAGATGTAGCTTGTAACTTTCTTGGTCTTGGATTTCTGCAAAATGCTTCTATTTACATGCACTGAGTGTATTCTTATCGATTGCACGCTGTCCGAACCGAGCCTCTCTAGCCTGATTAGACGGTGATTATTTTGCTGCTTTAAAGTGCTGTCAGTTGTAAAGAACCTCAAGCTCAACATCTGGCGTATAGACCAGTTTAATCGCCCCACTAGAACCTATTTCAGAGCGCATTAATGACTCATTAATTCTAATTGAGAAGAAGGTGTTCATTAGGCGAGACTTGGTGTCTACGTGGCGCGTGTGGGACACAGCCAGGTGCTGTTTTAGCATACAGCTGTGGCCAGTACAGTGGCCCTACTCACGCAATTCGCAAAAGCAATTATGTGTAATTTTCACCCCCCCGAGGTCGACGAGTACTGCGCAGAGAACAAAAGCAGCCCCCGGATCTTAAGGGTTCAATAAGCGGCCCGCCAGTTTAACGACTCACACACGTCCGAACAATGAGACAAGTAGAGCTGAATTAAAATGGGGGGAGTGAGAAATAAGCTCCGTATTCCCCTCAGAGGAAAAGAGCTCGAACACATACATATGAAAAAAAGTCCGGCACGCGGCAGAAAGAGGTGAAATACTGAGGGAAGAAAACACAGATTTCCACACAATGCACTTCCAAATGTTATGAGAAAAAAACATAAAATTCTATTTTGGATTCATTTAGTCTATTAAAATAGATCTAGTAGTATTAGTCTATTAAAAATGTTCTATGTCAATAGACTAATAATAAATTCACATAATTAATCTAGATTACAGTATATTATACTTGGATTCACATTTTCTAGAGTCTTAACAGTTAATCAATACACCCTAGTTTGTATTTACTGACTCGTTTAATCAGAAGCTAATATAATAGACTGTTGCAGACTTATCAGCATAGCCACGCCCCGCGTTCTGGTCTTTAAAAGCGCTGGCGCGTGCATTCTGTTTTACTAAACTGAAAACACAGGTTCAAAGAGCGGGTGCAGTTGAGCTCTTAGTTTAGTTATTGTTTAGTGATTGTAAACTCTCAATTAAGATTACTATAGTTAGCACGTTATTTGTATAGGCTGCTAAACATCAATTTCAAAAAATATTTTGATTTTTGTTTGAGCGTTTTTAATTGAAAACCAGGTATCACAAACTTCTACCGGATACTCGTCTGCTGTTTTGGCAGACTATGAGGAAAATGGCTAATTTCTTATCGACGTTCATACTTATTTTGATAACGTCCCAGCTGGTGAGTACGAGACTATATTCTTGGAGAGCGCATATATTTATGTTTTTGTGCATTTACTAAATACATATTTTGCCCATGTTCTGTTCCGCAGGTCAAGTCGTCCGGTGTGTTCGAGCTGAAAGTGCACTCTTTCACCAGTCCAGGCGGAGTGTGTAAGCACTCCCAGGACTGCCAAATCTTCTTCCGTGTGTGTCTCAAACACTCGCAGGATGTAATCCTGGCCGAACCTCCGTGTACTTACGGCTCCGGACTGACGGACATCTTCAGCGCGGAGCCGAGCTCCATCGCCAGCAGCGCCCCTATCAGAGTGCCCTTCAATTTCAAATGGCCGGTTAGTTTCTAACCTTATTTTTAGTTATCATTATACATATTTCTTTCTTTTTCGTATTGCGCACTGCATTGGCTTTCATTGTACCTTGCAGAAGATTTATTCAATAATCGAAGCATATCAAATTATATTTTTAATTTTGGGACTAATTAATGCACATTACATGAACGTTTTAGGATTATTATAGTTATTTGTGCTTATATATAATTTCCTTCTATTGCGCTCTCACAGGGAACATTTTCGTTGATCATTGAAGCGTGGAATGCGAAGTCTTCATCATACCAATCTACAAGTAAGCCTCCATTCCTTCTCTATTCACCCGAGATTTGACGTCAGATTTTATGAATGGGCGAATAATTGTTCGGTTGATCTGGTGTACTTTTAGAAAACCAAAACAATCGGATCAGCCTCCTGGCCACTAAGAGAAGCCTGACAGTCGGGGAGAACTCACTACAGGACGAACGGCTCGGGGAGCAGAGTGAACTGCGCTACTCTTACCATGTCATGTGCGATGAGTTTTACTATGGAGAGAGCTGCTCGTACTACTGCCGGCCCCGGGACGACACCTTCGGCCACTTCACCTGCGACTCCGCCGGACAGAGGATCTGTTTATCCGGCTGGAAAGGCGAATACTGCGTGGAACGTTAGTGTCTTTTCTTACTTGGTCATTATGCGCCACGAGATTCTCATTAATTCCCAATGTTGTCGGATTATAATAGCCTATCGCAGTGCAATTTATAATGTTACTTTGAAAATATTTTCCACAAAGAGTTTAACATAAGCCAAGGTTAGATAAAAAAATCCGAACTTGCATCTCTTTATTCGCCTCTAATAACAATAAGACCAGAGAGGTTGGTTTACCGTGATGTAATGTTTTTTTGTGTAAAAAAAATAAAGCACGTTATTTTTTGTCAATGTCATAGCTGCGTAGTTTAGTAACTAATACTTGACGTGCCCAGGCATTGGCAAGGTGAAGGGAGGGGTTTTGAGCATGTATGTATGTTCTAGTGTTTAGTAAAGTACAATCATTCTAATCTTCTCCTTTCTCTTCCTTGCATTTTCAACAGCCATCTGTTCCTCTGGGTGTAGCGACAAGCATGGTTATTGTGAAACTCCCGGTGAGTGCAAGTGTCGCCTCGGGTGGCAGGGCCCCCTCTGCGACGAGTGCCAGAGGCACCCAGGGTGTTTACATGGAACATGCAACCAACCCTTTCAGTGCAACTGCAAGGAAGGCTGGGGTGGACTGTTCTGCAACCAAGACCTTAATTTCTGCACAAATCATAAACCCTGCAAGAATGATGCCACATGCACCAATACTGGCCAGGGGAGCTACACATGTACCTGCAAGCCTGGCTTTAGTGGCACCAACTGCGAAATTGAAACCAATGAGTGCAGCAGCAATCCATGCAAGAATGGTGGCAGCTGTAATGTAAGTATCTATTTTTATTATTAGAAATGAAATATTGTTTGTTGTGTATTAAGGGTTGACCTAAAAAGGACATTTTCCCCTTCTGCTTTGTAGGATTTAGTGAGCGACTACTCATGCACATGTCCCCAGGGCTTTCATGGAAAGAACTGTGAGGTGAGCGCCATGACCTGTGTGGATGGACCATGCTTCAATGGTGGAACTTGTGTGGAGACAAAAACTGGAAGTTACTCCTGCCGCTGCCTTCCTGGTTATATGGGTTCCAACTGTGAGAAGAAAATTGACCGCTGCAGCAGTGACCCCTGTGCCAATGGTAAATACCTCAAAAGAGACACGTTAAACTGAGGTTCTATGAAGCTTTTATCATAGACTTCCTAGAAATTATATTGCTCAGGCCTCAGTTCCAGTCCACTATGTGTGTAGCTTGATATGCATCCATTTAAGGCAGCACACTGTATTGTGTTGCGAAAGAAATGTATCACACTTTTCTCATGTGGGCTTATTAAATATTGCAATCTTACTACAGAGAATTCCTGCAAATAAGCTTTACTATCACTTTCTTCAGTTATTAATTTTTATTATTATTTTTTAAAGATTACAATTTACAGTAAATATAGGTGCTTCAGTGTTTAATCAGAGTTTTTCTGTTTTTTTTAAAGGAGGACAATGTCTAGACTTGGGTCACAGCCTAATGTGCCGATGTCGCCCTGGCTTTAAAGGACTGCGTTGTGAAATCAACATTGATGAGTGTGCCCGTAACCCATGTCGTAACGCAGGCACCTGCGTGGATGGCATTAACGACTACACATGCAAGTGTACATTGGGCTTCACAGGCAAGGACTGCAACGTGCGTGCCGATGCTTGTAGCGTTCTACCCTGCAAAAATGGTGGCACATGCTATACCCACTTCAGTGGGCCTGTGTGCCAGTGCCCACCCGGATTCATGGGCTTGCACTGTGAATACAGCCAACCACCAACAAAGTCTCCTCCTGTACCTAGTTTTCCTATAGCCCTGGCCATCTCTTTTGCCCTGGGCCTTATCATGCTGACACTGTTGATGTGTGCTGCCATCATCCTGATTAAGCAGATGAGACAAGGCGACAAAACCATGTTCTCAGCTGTGCGCAATGACCTGAATACCATCAACAATCGCAGCTCTGTGATCTCTAATGCCCAGTCCAACTATAAAGAGAAAGAAGCTTTTCTTATCCCTGGTGGTCCAGTCAAAATGTCCAACAAGGGTGTGGCAAACAACTCTGATATCATGGATACATTTTGTGATGACAAGGCTAATAACAAGCAAAAGATGATGGAGTACAATCTGGTCAAAGATGAAAAAAATACAAAGGATAAACTAGACATGTAAGTGTCCCCTCTTTTTTCTTTATTTATGTCTCTCTGACTGCATGACTAGGCAAACCTGAACTTGGTCTAACCTGTTTTTTCTTTTTCTTCTCTTCAGGAAAGCGTCCTCTATATTAATTCCCCCACTAAGCTTCATTAAAGAAGATTTATATCATCCTGTGTACATCATTCCTGAACAAATTGAACCACGCATTTTTGCTACTGAGGTAAGCATCATTATTCAAAATATCTCTTAGAACAGTGGAGTTTTTCTTACGCTTTCTTTAGAATTTAGGATTCTTTAGGATTTGATTTTAACAATCTTCCCCCCTCTGTTCTCCATCAGGTTTAACAGTATTGTCTACTCTGGAGCACCTCAATCATCATCAGGCTTGACCTGGAAATGTTTACATGCTACAATTGAAGAGACAATTACTTTAACATATTTAATATTTATTGATGCTGCTCTTAAAAAAGGATTGTTTTTTCCTGTGGACAATGATGAACAGAAGCAAGAGAAGCTGAAGAGCTTTATGAGGAGTGAAATTGCATAATTTGCACTACAACTTTTTTTTATATTTAATGTACACACCTTTGAAAAATGGAACAATGGAAAGAATCAAAGGAACTTTAATCACAAAAAGGCAGGACTTTTTTTTCTCCAAATGCCTTATATTGTAAAAAAGGTGCATCTCACTCAAGAAGAGTGTGTTTTATACCAAATGTGGTCTTGCATTGATTCAGTAAAGCGAAAGAATCACTGCTCTGGAAAATGTCACCGTGACGGAACAAGAGTATAAAGAAAAAATAAAGATAGAATGAGGATACGCCACAAAATACCTGCGCTGCTGAATGGAAGGCCAAAAACTACTCATCAGAGATAATCTAAAATATTGTGTAAGCAACATCTGTTACACCACAACTTAATGTTTATAATGGTCTTCACTAACAGTGAAAAAAGTCAATCTAAATGTCTAAATCCCAAAAAGTGACTAATATTACTATGCCTGAACGAAGGAATGCTTATTAGAAACACCATATCTTATTTGTAGTATTGAAAAACAAAAAATATATATTTTCTATAAGCATAATTGTATTTTATCTCAGGAGTCAGGGTTCCAAGATGTTTGTCCAGTGGTTTGATTATAAGATGTTATAAAATACTATATAGCTTCATTGTGTCAACTATCAATTAGCTATTTTTCTACATTCCTATGATTTAAAGAGGCATTTTGTTCTGGCAAATAGATTAATAATTGTTGAAATGTCCTGGCTTGTTGAAGCTTTATGTCAGGGTCTTAACTTAAGAGTATTTTTTATATTTTTTCACTGTATACCAGACAGACTTGTATTGTATTCATGTTCTTTTTTAATTTAACAATTCAGTGTTGTACAGAATCTTGAGAATCTTTTTCTATTTAATTTGTAAATATATTTGTATTTATGAACAAAATTGTATATATGTCAATAATATGTGCTTATTATCACAAAGTCAGATATATTTTTATTAAAATGAATCACAACATTGATATCAGTCCTTTGTATTTTTATGAAACATGCTCAAATGAATTGCATTTCTATCAGTCTGTTTTTCTATCCTTGAGTATCAGTTTATCTTATAAAAATCAGCGCTAATAAACAAATGAGAGCTGTGTTAGTGTGGGATGTGAAGAAATGAAATGTGTAGCACAGATGTATCATTACTTCAAATTTCCCATGTAAACATAAAGGCCAGGGATGGATTTGAGTCATTGCAGATCCTAGACAAGTTTATAACAAATAAGGCTGACGACTTAGCTAAGGGATTTTTATGCACCAACATCTCTTGGATTTTTACAAAGTATGATCTGAAAAATAGAAAATATGCAGTAAGCACCAGTTGTGTGGATAAAATGCATTGTTGATGTGAGAGTTAATAGGTGAATTGGCAGACCTTGAGATGAAAGAAAAGCAACAGTAACTCAAATAAGCTCTCGTTACAACCAAGGAATACAGAATACCATCTTTGTTGAAAGTAATGCAATCAGGGAATATGGCATTTCTGAAGGCAAAATGGGGTCCAACCTTGTACTAGCAAAGTGTACCTAATAAAATTAGGCCACAAGCTTGACATGCCAATTTTTGGGCAGATTCTACCATAAGCCTGTAACAAAACAAAATGTAGCAAATGTGGCAAAAGTGAAACAGTGAATAATTTCCGGGTGCACTGTATATAGTATGTACAGACATGCTTCGAAAAAATAAAAACTTAATGTGAACTACTGGTGTTAGGCATGGCAAAACATTTTAAAGCTGTGATAAAATAAATAAGAGTTATTACACAAAATATTGATATCAGGACTGCTATGTTGAATTATTATTACAGTGTGTTAAAAACATTCCCAAATAGTGCAGCCCACATCCACTTTGCAGACATTTTAGGAGCTGCTACTGGATACATACTGACCGATCGGACGGTCCCTGGTTTGATTCCTGATTCATGACATGGCTAAAGTGCCCTTGGGAAGGACACCTAACCCCTGGTTACTCCCCGGGAGGTTGCTCACTGCTCTGGGCATGTGTGTATATTTAACTGCACCGATGGTTAAATGTGGAAAACCAAATCTACTGTGTGCCAGCATAGATCACTTGTGATCTTTTGACAACTCCTGGTTTACAGACTAATATCAATTTAATATCAAACTTTGTCCTTCATGGACCAACTCTTTCTCCTGCTGCTGCTGAAAGAGCTGAATCACGGTTAACTAGGGGGAAGGGTGACCTCCCACACTGAACTCCCCCAGGGAGTTTGGCACCTGTCCTCTGCCCTATCAAACTCACCTCCCACCTCTGAGACAGAACACAGGTATACATCAGCCATATGAATTTAAAACTTAAACGAGTGAGAAAGAGAGGTCAGATGTACTAACGAATGGATTCTTGGGTTTGAGAAAAGTGTTTTTAATGACATATATTGCTTTTATGCATTGATGTGCTGAAGTTTGAACATAGAACGTCACAAGAGCATGACATCTTTGTCATGACAAACTATATATAAAGTACATTGTTTTATTTTTTGTCATGACTACTACTGCTACAAAAAAGAAGCAAGTGTAACAGTCACCTTATTGGTTTTGCTTCATAACTAGTGCATTTCTGAAAAGGTCTACTCTTACGGAACTCTATTTCTCTCTGGTATAAAACTAGCACTTAGATAAGCAGGCATTAGCAGCTGCTGCTCCCCTTGTGTCTTATATTGGTGCTGTCTGCACTATGGACAGGGAGTGGCTGTGATTGCATAAAATAAACAACAGCAATAAATAAGTGATTAAATGGCATTGTACCTTTATGCACTGTTTTTGTAATGCTTATGCACAGAGCGTGAATCATGGTTGCTCTGTACCCCGGGCATGCAGTAAAAACAAAGATTGTGAAACAAAGGGCTCAGGATTGATTATGTTGAGATAAGACTTTTCTGGTCTTTCCTGTTCCACATACTGTTCTTGCTTTCAGTTTCCCCTTTAACCCTATTCCAGCATTCTGATCCAGCTAACTTGACCTGTTTTTCCTTTTATGCCACATGATATATGACTTACGCATCCCAAAAAAAAGGAAAAGCTGAACTTTACCCATTTATTTCTATATTTTTATTTTTATATTTTCAAGTTTTTCTATGTGTAGTTAACCTAAAATGTTACTATTAAATAGTAAATACAGTAAATTGGTGCCTAAAGTAACAGAACAAACATTTATTATCAATAATGCTCAAGTAAAGTACAATCAATTAATATTTCCACTGCAGAACAGAGGCAACATTTACCATCTATAGGTAAACTGGGTAACTTGAGGATATATGACGAAAAACAGATAGTTGCAGCCTGCAGGTGTGGTGCCTGAGTTTTAGCAACAGCTGCACGCTTGGACTGTTCCCATACAACAGTTTTATGGGAGCTTCATGTACAGGTGCAATTAGAATATCATCAAAAACTTAATTTATTTTAGTAATTCTATACAAACAGTGAAATGCATATATTATATAGATTCATTACAAACACAGTGATCTATTTCAAATGTTCATTTTTGTGTTGATGATTATGTCTTACAGCCAATGAAAACCCAAAATCTCAGACAATTTGAGCAATTATTATATACAAGCAATTAAAAATGAGTTTGAATGAATATATTTTAGCCTACTGAAAAGTATTTACAGTAAATGCACTCAAGACTTGGTCAGAGCTACGTTTGAATGAATTACTGCATCAATGTGGTGTGGAATGGAGGCGAACAGCCTGTGACACTTCTGAGGTGATATGGAAGCCCAGGTTGCTTTAATGGTTGCTTCAGTTCGTCTGCATTGTTGGGTCCCGTGGCTCTATAGATTGTCTGTGCTTTTTAGGTCTGGCGTGTTTGCTGGCAAATCAAGCACAGTGATACTGTGGTTATTAAACTAGGTATTGCTACTTTTGGCAGTGTGAACGGGTGCCAAGTCCTGTTAGACAATAAAATTACCATCTTAGCCCATGTCCTGGATACATCTGTGTGTAGTGGCTCTTGAAATACTGACCAAATTTTACTGGCCTTTTCTTTATGCTCCTTTTAGTGCTGCGGTTATCCTGGTTGCTTGTGCATCTTTTTCTACAATTTTTTTCCCTTCCACTCAACTTTCCATTAATATTCTCGGATACAGCACTCTTCTTTAGCAACGGCCCTCCTTGTGGAGTGTGAATGACTGCTGTTTTCACTGTTTGTTTTGAATTACTTAAATAAATTAACTTTTTAATAATATTCTAATTTATTGCAATGCACCTGTAGATTTTATCACCATTTTTCATACTTTTCATCTTCTGAAATAGAAAAGAGCCCATTTAAACATAGACATAAGACAAAAATATTATACATGATCATTTATTTATTGAGGAAAATTATCCAATAGTTCATATTTGTGAGTGGCTTTGCGTTCAGTATCTGGTGTGACTTACCTATGCATATATAATTAATTATTAACTTTATTTTTCTTTAACCGTTCTTTGTTATAATGATTTGTGTGTTATTATGTATTCAGTCGAGATTCAGTTTTTGGACAGATATCCTGACATTTTCCTTTAGAATTCTCTGATATAATTCAGAATTCATTGTTCCATCAGATGCAGCAAAACATGCCGAAACCATAATGCTACCACCACCATGTTTCACACATGGCATATGGTTCTTATGCTGGAATGCATTGTTTTCCTTTCATAACAATTTTCATTTAAACAAAAAAGTTCTATTTGGTCTCATTTATTCACAAAACAGTTTTTCAATAGTATTCTGGTTTGTCCACGTGATTCATAGCAAACTGTTGAAGAGCAGCAATGCACATTTTGGAGGGCTTTTTTCTTGCAACTTTGGCATGCACACCATTGTTGTTCAATGTTATTCTGAAAGTTGACTCATGAAACATTTACATTAGCTAATGTGAGTGATGACTTCAGTTGCTTAGAAGCTACCCTGGGGTAACATTGCCGACTATTATTCTCCTTGTTTTTCGACTGATCCTTGTTGGCCAACCACTCCTAGGGAGAGTAACAATGGACTTGAATTTTCTTTCATTTGTACTCAATCTGTCTGATTGTGGATTGCTGGAATCCAAACTCATTAGAGAAGCTTTTGTAATCTTTTTAAGCCTGATAAGCATCAACAACTCTTTGTCTGAGGTCCTTAGAAATCTCCTTTGTTCGTGCCATGATATACTTACACAAACATGTATTGTGAAAAGCAGACCTTGATAAATCACTGTTTTTAAATAAAACAGGGTGCCCACTCAGACCTTATTGCCATTCCATTGACAGAAAACACCTGACTCTGAACTGATTAATTTCATCTTCAATTTATCTGATAATCCTAGAGTTTCACATATTTTTGCCACTCAATGCTATAAGCAATGCTTTTTTTTTTAAAAAAAGGTGTACATTTAAGACATCAATTTTCGATTGATTTTACGAATGATTGTCTTTTTCAAATTTTTCTTTTGGCATTTCCCTTTCAAGGGTCACCATAAAGGAACAACAGTTTAATTTAACCTGGTCTTCTGTATCGTCCTTTTCCTTTTCCTACCAATTTCATGTCCACTATCACAACATCTAAAATCCTCGTCTTGGGGCTACCCCTCCTCTTCCTGACTAGCAGCTCCATCTCCAGCATCGTTTTACCAATATACTCACTACATGTGTCACCAATGCTTGTTGCCCTACAGTCTTTCAACCTAGTCTATTAAAAACACAATATATCCACGTTTCTTCACTCCATCATGTCTGCTGTCTCCCAAACTGTATCCCAACATTCAAAGTTACGACTCTTACCCTTACACTACCATCTCTCAATGCTTCCTGTCATGTCTTTCTTCCTTTTAGTCATCTTTGACCAACAGTAGCACCGCTGACATCCTGCTGAATTTAGAGCTGATGTGTGTTTTTAATATTTAATAATGTCTTGAAACATGTATTGTAAGAAACTTTGCTTCAGCTTATTCCTACTAGCACAGGTAGAGGTAAATATGATATAGCCCAGGTGTTAGTAGTTAATCTGTTTCAGAAAGCCTTATTTTAAAGACATGATTAACTATTTTAGATTAAAGTAAGCCCTACTCATGGCTAAAAAGTTAAACTCTGTCTAAGAAACTCCTTTATGCTTAAACTCATTTATGCTTTTATACTTCAGAACCTACACAAGATTAGACAAATTATCTATACTTTTACTTACGCAGAATTTCTCAGCACGCAAATCTCTTTAAGAGTGCACTATTTCCAAATTTGTAGGTGAAAAAATGTACTTTGTGGTCTTTGTCTGAAAGTAATTAATATATAACCGGCAAACAGTATATATTAAAACTGTAAACCAGGTTAATAATGCATTACATACCCTACAGACAGGTGGTCTTTAGGTGCCAGGGGTAGGATCACAAACACCTTACAAACACCTGGCTGTAGTTTCCATCTGTTCGCAATCAGTCTCTTAAACCTTTCATTACACTTTATCACTTTATGCACTGACTGGGCAGCACCTACAGGAGCAGATAGGTGCTTATCTAGCTCTTTCAGGTCAGGCAAAAACAGGATTCCAGTTTATATACTGTGAAACTAATTGAGGAATACAATTTAAAGAGGAACATTATTATAAGCAAACTATGAATTAAATGATGCAGCCATATACAGTATATAACCTACAGCAACTTATTTATTCTTCTTACAGGCCAGCAATCTGGCAAGGAAAATATATTGTGGAAAAAACTAAGCAGACTGTCTTTAAATCCTATAGTGTTAAATATCAGGATAAAAAAAGAAGTCTTAAAATGAGTTAAGATTTTAAGTATAGAGAAGGTCAGAAAGAGCTACACTGTTTCTTTGTGGATTTAGAGAAAGCTTATGATAGGGTGACGAGGGAGGAACTGTGGTGTAGTATGAGGAATTCCGGAGTGGCTGAGAAGTATGTTAGATTAGTGCAGGACATGTATGAGAACAGCATGACAGTAGTGAGATGTGCGGTAGGAGTGACAGATAGCTTCAA
>JAOUQT010000045.1:6606691-6626618 GCA_025769995.1 Xyliphius kryptos
CCCATAGCACTCGCCACATGTCACTGGAGAGTGGCATCAGTCGAACATTCCTTCGGCGGATATTACCTACTCACAAATGGCACCCTTACAAACTCCAGCTGCTGCAGCATCTCAACAAGGATGACCCATATTGGCACACTGAACTTGCAGAATGGCAACAAAAATTGGAACAGGACCCTCAGTTTACACAGAATATTTTGTTCAGTGATGAGGTAACAAAACCACCGCTATTGGTCTGACACTAACACACATTGGATAGATCTCTCCAAGACTGTTGGAAAACATTAAATTGATGGTATGGTGTGGTGTCGTATATGGGGTACAAACATAGTGGGGCCATTCTTCATCAATGGAAACCTGAAGGTCACTACATAAGTGGTCAGAAACTTGTAAATAACTCATGAAAGAATAAAGTTACCAAGCACACCATTATTTTTCTTGTGAAATTCTCAATTAGTCTAATGTGTCACATGACCCTCTTCCCACTGAAAAACCTCAAGTTGGATCCAAAAATGGCCACCACCCATGTGCCACAAATAGGAAGTTAACATCACCAACTATTCCCATTTTATTTAGGTGTATCCATATAAATGTATAATGAGGGAGTACATCTATACGTTTATGATATTTTATTGCACATGCACAGCATTCGGCATGCCATTTTGTGTCTGCACTGCATTTTTACTGTTAATACATGGTTCCTCTGTATATCTGCTTTAGGGTGTAGACGTCACTGCTTTATTAAGGGAAATCCATCTCTTTCAATGTCGCATAAATAAGATGCTCTTTTCTTTAAATTTAGGAAAGAGAGGCATAGGTGGAGTTAAAGATATACATCTCAAAGAACATGACTCTTGGATGCCAGGCAGCACAGAAACTCCAGAGCACCCCTGCTCCTTATGGACACCCCTGCTTCATTAACGCTGCCATTTTTTACTTTCTAATAAACCATGACTATCCCAAATAACCATGCACAGCATCAGTGCTCTCCTGTATCCACATAGAGGCTTTTATGCTAGCCTGAGTAATCTAGTTATATGTTAGTCAGTATTAACTGAATTAACAGCTGCAGCAAAGCCACAATCCAATAGTGTAAGGGTAAAAAAATGGCTAGGGTGTTACAGCAACAATACACAGATCATACTAAAATAGATCTCAGCATTGCAAAGTTGATATATTTATTGACATGAAAGCAGGACAGTGATTATCTAGAGTCACTAAATCACCACCGAGTAATAAAACAACAAATCATTCAAGGCAACTCTTGATTTAACTATGACGGGACACAAAACCATAAAGTATATAAAATAAAAAATAATCTTGATAACTCCGATGCAAATGTATAGAGTTAATTTGTTCACACTTCCAGTTTTCCCAAGAAGCGGAGATTGAGAATTTTTAGCTGCTCATCCAATTCCATTCTGACAATGCCATCCTCTCCATCGATACTGAGCAGGACACCGGTGGCTTCTCTGTCTTCACCCAAAATCACTTTCACCTACATGACACATACACATATTACATTACACAATCAATATGCACAAAAATGTATTTTCAGTGATATAACAGTCACAACAGCAGCTATGGCAGTGGAAAGAGGTACTGAAAGTGGACTATTTGCAGAGAAATAAGAAGGTTCCAATTTTTCCCCCAGAGTTTCCTGGCCGCCCCACCCGGGGATCAAACCATGGTCCTCCTTGCGCTGAGGCCACAATTACAAATGGAAAGACTTAAGATAACGCATATCATGAATGAAGGGTGTCTTTGTTTCAGAAGGACAGTGAAAAAATTCAGTTTTTAATGCAAAACTAAAAGAAAGCAGAAGAACTGTGGAATGTAGTTCAATCAGATTGGTTTGGATGGAAGTTGACTATATTATAAAGCAGTGATCAGAAATAAAAGTTAATATAACTAAATATTAGTTACCATTAAGATTGTTATAATGATTCAAAAACACTATCATTATATGCTCTATAATTCACACAGTATGCTTGAAGCACTATAATGGCCCAAAATGCCAAACGTACAGGTAAGAATGAAACATTGTTACGTAGTTAATCAGACTGTGGTATGTATTTTTAGAGTTGGAAAGATTTTATAGATAAATGTAAGTTTACAAAATACAAATTTCCATGGACTCTGAATTTTAACTGAAATCATCATTTTTGGAGCTACAAACAAGCTAAAAATTCTGAGATCTTGGGAGCAAATTGTGTGTGATGTCACAGAGAGCTTAAATAGTGAAAAACTTTAAACTTGTCTAAAATAACGACTCTCACTATTGAAAATGACTTGCTGCTATTTAGAAAATGCTATTTTAATGATATTTGACCTTTGGCATACCTCAAACAAGCACAGTTTGACTATTGATTCTTTTTATAATGATAATTTGAGATGCACCTTATACATTTAGGCAAAACAGATCCTGATACTTTTGAACAATGTGTGTTTTTAAACTGTCATAACTCAGGCAATTTATAATCAACTGACAAATGTAATTATCCTTTTCATACCTGCCATGTTCCAAACATATTCATTCCTAAGATCTATTCATTTTGTATGGCTGCTAAATTTAATTTTAACGAAAACCACAACTCAAAATGAATAAATCTAAAAAACTGGTTCTGTCAAGGAATGAAAAAGGCTCTAAGGTTCTAATAAATAGACTTAATATTATGTGAACATTAATAATCTGGTTAGGTGGTCCATTGAATTTATTTTATAGATAAATGATTCTCTGGCTGCAAAAAATTAAAAAAAATAATAAAAAGACTCTAAACCAAGTAATGTTGATGTGTCAAACCATTGCCTGCATTTTTTGGACCATGGACCAGCAAAGGATTATGACTATTTAATGGTAATTTAACCATCTATCTATTCAGGAAGTATTAAACCCAAGTACAGACTACTCAGAGACCAAGGCAAATGATCATGGCTTGTTGATAAACAGACTCAAGGTAGTGTGCTGGTATTCATGCGATATTAAACATTTCTTAAAATAAAGTTCTGTTTTTATAAACGAAAAAACACTTAAACTACACAATGTTTAATGTTTTGTCAGTGATCTCACCCCTAGAGGCAGCATGAGGCAGTGCCTACAACACACATAAGTTGCTCAGCTAGTGCAGCTCATCCAGGACATCAATGCGAGCTATGGCAAAAAGACTGCAGTGGCCAGAGCATGGAGGGAATACCAGAAGACACAACAGTACACCTGGAGACGTGAAGGGCAAGAACCCAGCAGAAAACTGCTACCTCCTCCTTTGTGAAAAAAAGAAACAGGAGGAGCACTGCCAGAAGGCAACTAATATGAATGTTTCTGCTCAAACTGTCAAACAGACTCCATGATGGAGTTTTTGGTTCTGCGACCACCAAAATCCTCCAGTATTACTGGTTTAGAAGTCATTTCTTTGGGTGTCCACACAGCCTCAAATGTGCTACCCAGAGGTATTCTGACTGCTACTAGGTACCGGTATGAGCTCCTCAGACTCGTTTGTGAGAAAATATGCTGGTGCAGTGGGTCCTTGGCTCCTTCTGATGCATGGCATCGCTAGGCCTCACTTGGCTAAACTGTGTCAGCAGTTCCTGTATGATGAAGGCATTAATGCTCTCGAAAGGCTTGCCTTTTCCCCAGACCTGAATCAATCAGAGCACATCTGGGACATCATGTCTCGGTCCATCCACCAAGGCCATGTTACACCACAGACTGTCCAAAAGTTGAGTGCTTTAATACAGGTCTGGGAGGAGATCCCTTAGGAGAACGTCCGCTCATCCAGAGCATGCCCAGACATTGCAGGAAAGTCACACAGGCACATGGAAGCCACAGACATTACTGAGCCTTATTTTAACTTGTCTCAAGGAATTTCCACTGAAGTTGGATTCAAGTATGAATACAATTTCAGACCTCCATGAGATAATTATGTGTGGAGTTTGTATGGGTTTCTTTTGGGTTCTAGTTTTCCTTCCTCAGTCCAAAAACATGTGTTAGTTTAACTGGTGTCTCTAACGTAGTCCTTAGAGTGTGTTTGTCCTATACTAGAGTGGTGCCCTGTCTAGGGTTTTTCCTGCCTTTGCGCCCAAGTAGGCACTAGCTGGCCCGCGACGCTGTTCGGATTACACAAATGATGGATGGACTAATGCAATTTATTGTATACCTGCTTTAGTCAAGGATTTATGCAGCATCTCATATCACTCAGTTTACTGTGCCACTTCAATGGTTTTCAGTAAATTAGAGTTGCTGATACTTACATTCTAAGCATTAGTATAAGTACTGATCATCAAACAAAGGCTAGCTGCAATTCGAGAAGTCTAACATAAATCTAAATCTGCCACATCCTGATACAACAAGCCACTGCAGTTTTCTCTTAGATGATCACTAAGTGAAAGCTAGTGTACCTTGTTGTTTTTGGTTGGAGTCACTGGCTCAAGGTGTTCACTCGAGATGCTGACCACCTTTTCCGTGTCCTGTAGATAGACTGAGCACATGCCACCCTGTGTGCAAAATACAAGCCGAGACCAGGAGACAAGATTAATATCATATGTCATTAGATTTGATTCCAATGGCAATGCAACAGAGAAAATAACAAAATTCATCTTAAACGGATAAGTGGGAGGGGGCAATAAACATGCTTCACAAGGTATTTTATAGTATTAAAGGGCGTGCAGTCAGCACAGCTGTAGCCAATTAAAGTGTCTCTGATTAACCCCAAATAAAGTTCAGCTGGTCTAGTAGGCTTGTCCTGACATTTTTGTAGCCACATCATCCAGCTCAAGCCATGGTCCACAAAGAGCTGAAAGAGCATCATCTCATTATTCGAAGATATCAGTCAGGTGAAGGCTACAAAAGATTTATAAATTCATTAAATATACCATGGAAAGTGTAAAGACCGTCATCCTCAAGTGAAGAAAAAATGGCACAACAGTGACAATACCAAGAACAAAATTGAAAACATCCAAGCCCACATTATTTTTGCAAAAAGATATCTGAAATCTCCCAAACGCATGTGGGCATTGTACAGGTTAAAGGTCACATTAAAGGTGGACAAAGTTGTAAAAATAATTTTTCTTGGTGTCATTTTTTTACATCACAAAAACCAGGCATATAAACAAGGGTGTGTAGACTTTATATCCACTGTATATTTAAGTTACAACAACATTAGACAATTGATGAACATCATGATCTGGCCAAGGTAATTTTAACTGTTTACAAAGGATAAAAGTAGCACCAGAAGTTTATCAAGTCAGACAAAATACAACTGAAAACTTACAGTCACGCTGCGGATGACGCCTGTCTGGTTGATGACTCCTCCATCCAGGAATGTGTCTTTGACACGCACCAGGATGTCTGTAGTGACCCAGTCACTTGAGGTCTGGTCAATATTTGAGCCAGGGGTGTGAGGGTTGTACCCACCTGGGGAGGGAGCCCCGGGAGTCATCGGGCTATAGCCGACCGGGCTAGGGCTGGGACTCGCCTAAAGTTGTACAAATGAATTATCCAATTAAATTATTTAAGTGGTTAGAAACTCATTCAAATGTAAGAAACATATTTATTATAATACTTGAAGTGATGGTACCTGGTATGCCATTGGTGAGGGTGTGGGGTGATAACTGGCTGGTGAGTGGGTGTTTTGGTAACCTACTGGACTTGGGGCCACTTGGTGATAACTCTGTGGACTAGGGCTAGGCTGGTAAGAGCCCTGTGGAGATGGTGCTGCATACGGAGAGTATTGATCTGTGTTGTACCTGCAGAACAATTAGTACAGCCAAAATTTAGGTTCCAAGTCCATAAAATCATGTGTAAACATCTTACATCATAATAATCTTACATTGCTGGAGTTCCAGGGGTCTGTGGATTGTATTGGGGATTGACTTGTGGAGAGGGCACTTCTGGATAACCTGGAGTTTGAGGATTAGGTGTGCCACCATAGCCTTGAGGCGATGGAGAGGGTTCGTCATCATAGCTGAATTCATAATCCTCATCCGGTCTGTGTACAAATGCACATAGAGTTCAGAACACACAGAATACTTATGTTTAAATTTAAACTAGTATGCCTGCGAGATCTTATTTGCTTGCCTCGATGGCGTGTTAGGATTGTTTGGGTCCCAAGCGCCACTCTGACCAGGTGTCCGGCTTCCATCATGCAGCGGTGTTTGGGATCCATAATGAGGTGTCCGGCTTCCTGTAAACATGTCTGGAAATTAGACTAAAACAAAGCAAATAAAGAAGCTATGCATCTTAGTTGGTCTTACCATCGTGGAGAGGTGTCTGGCTGCCATACATTGGGGTACGTGAACCGGAACCATACATGGGTGTCTGGGAGCCGTACATTGGAGTCCGACCATGAGTGGACGTCATTCCTCCATGTCTCTTAGCACCACTGGATTGTAAAAGAAAAACACAAGTATTAGTAACACAATATCTTTTACTCACCCTGTTGTCTGCAGTCAATTATTTTGCCATGTTGTAAAAAGACATTTTTAAAAATCACATACACGCTGGTAAGACGTTGGCGGTCCACAGAAATAGTCTGACAGGTTGAGTGCAGCTCCACTCTTGCTGTTGATTCTGTAGCGTCTTTGACCACTCCAATGTAACCTGTATAAAGATAATGACCAGTGTATTTTATTTAAAAAAAACGAATACATTACTGGGCTTTTTGTCCAAGGGAGAAAATCCAAAAATGTAAAATAAGGTTTTGGCGACTTCTGTATTTCAGTGTAGGAGCTTCTAAAATAACGGAGCTTCTGAAATATTTTACAATAAGTAAGCAGTCTTAAAAAGGATCGAACAGCAATCACTTTGGTCTGATATTTGCTAAAGACAAGTGTTTAGGTTACACAAGAAATGAGTGTAGATTAGAACTTTAGCCTTGATTTTATGACATTACTATTAGGTTTCTGCAGTTATCAGCAAGTCTAATTTAATTATTTGTGCCCTTATAACAACTCCTATTTTAATGTTATAATAAATGGACACAGCCAGCATCCCAAAATTGGACATCGATGTATAGTTATTGATTTTTTGTGGATGTTCAATCGCAAATCAAACATCCAGCACTGCAGATTAGATTATATTAATGTAGCTGGTTTTGCCGTTCCTCATGGAAAAAAAAATTGTGACTAAAAAAATCATAAAACACTCTTAACTTAGAAGTGGCTTAATTAGAAACATGTGCTCTTAATATTTTTTTTAGAACAATTAAATATTTTATTGATTCTAATTAAATTCAAACTGAATGTTTTTAATCCAATTTGAAGTAGTGATTATTGCAAAATACTTTTAATGATTTTCAAAGCATTTAATACACAGTGGAAACCCTGTTGTCGATATGATATACAACTAAGTACATTACAGCTTTTGTGGCAGATGCAATTTTTAAATCAGCAAATGATGAAAAGAAACTAAAGACAACACACTACTTGGTTGCATTTTCCTTGCTTGCAATTAACTGTATTATGCAAACTGTTGCATTTAATTATGCCTTATTATCGAGGCTTGCATCTAAGCATTTTAGACTATATATTTAGCGGTTACTGCATGCACAAGATATACAAACACACAAGACTCCTACCTTTGTATGGTCCTTGGGATATACGCACTGTCTGTCCAATAAGGTCATTGTCTCGCCTTCCACGGCCACGTCCCATTCCACCCCCACCGCCTCCTCCACCTCCTCCTCCTCCTCTCTGCATCTGACCTGGAAGTGCAATTAACATTTTTCTTAAAAAAATTAATTAATTAAATAAAAAATTAAAACAGAACTACACATCCATCACTTCTTTTAGTATTTCATATTCACTTATTCATGACATTGCTGAGAACATCATTTACCCCCTCCTCCTGGGTGCATTGGACTGCTAATTCGAGGACTCATGGGAGCAAAACCACCAACCGTGAAATTAGTCACATCTCTAGGCTGAAATTGAAAGAAAACAGCAATTTCTTATACAAATGAATTTATTATTAAATATTATGAGTAAACACAATTTCATGTTATTCAGTTTATTTTAGAGGGGCTATGTAGAAAAGCACTTACTTTTGAACCCCCAGCTAGCACAAGATGGCGTGTCTTACAGACAAACATGCCTCCGTTTTCAACAAGCTTCTTACAGTGGAGAAAGGCAAACCCCCGAAATAGATGTCGAATTTCTCCCTCTCTGCCCTGTCACACACAAAAATATCAGGACTAAAACATTCTTCACATTAAATCTACTATAGATACCATTCTCCAAAAGGTACATTTTCCTATTTTAATAGTACAAAATACATGAATAAATAATTTATAAGCCTTGTGCAACATCAAAAACTACATTGCCCCTATAGTGAGTTAATAAAAATGTAATAAATTAAGTAGGTCCTATTTACACTATAACAAAATGCAGACTTATTTCTACTGGCTGTGTAGAAATGTTTGAAATGCCATATAGACTGAACCTTTTCTGGAGTATCTGTACACCTTTTCATTTACTGTCAGAATGGACCTGCTTTGTAATATTTGGTCCATTAATATAAACCAATGATTTGTGGAGTGTCGAACTTTGAGTATTGGTGCTGACCACATGTGTCTGTTCATTCACACAATTTGCTCATTCACAATGGCTACTTCCAGCATGCAAACAAATGTAATCTAAAACTGGTTTCAATAACATGACATGAGAACAGACATAAAGCCAATAGAATACATTTAAAGATATAGTATAACATGAGATTCTCGGGATATGTGAGCAACCGAAAGACCTGCAGGAATTGTCTCCTGTGAGTGACATTGTTCATAGTGCAGATGAATCATTATAACATAAATTATGATGATTTCTGTCCTTGTTTTGCAAAATAGCTTTAGAATGTATAGTCTTATAATAATATATACACAAAGGCACATTCCAAAAAAAAAAATATGCACGAAATATTTAAAATTATTAAAATCATTTAAAATTAAAAAGAAGAAGTATAATCGACTGTTCCCAAAAAAAAAAAAAAAAAAAAAAGGAACATTTGATTCTTCTTTGCATACTCATGGTACAATATATTATCCAATCAGGTGTTTCAAAGCATTTGATTTAAGCTGAGTAGCAAATTATTTTCTAAACTTCTTTATATTTTCCTCTCTCCAATAAACATATTAAAGGTTTTTTTAACTTCAGTTCCGGAAAGACCATTTTACTCACTAAACAAGGGCTAAAACCAGCAGGTACAACATTTACTTCCCTCCCATTTTAAATAAAGCTGACACCAGTTTCTTCACAGAATTAATGACCTCACTATTTGAACTCCACAATGCTATGAATTTGAACAAGCAACTTTAATTAAATGAGTCAATTACACCTAATAAAGCATGTGCATGTCATGACTATTGATTCTGTTGGTTGCTCTTTACACGGCTATATCTAATCTTGACCCCCCGGATGTTATATTATCTTTTCTGATAAAATCAGTAATAAAATGCATTTGTTAAACTGCTATTATTTTGAACAATAGTTTATGAGTTCTTTTTGTTTTTATTTTTTTGCCTTTTTAAAAAATATTTGTGTTTGGAATTTTGAGGGGAAAATTAATGTAATAGCTTTACTACTGAATTGTAGTTGTGAATTGAAATGAATTCTATGAAACAAAAAAATCATCAAGATTATGCCAAATGAAAATTTTATATCATTCATGGAGCTTTATCATTTAATTATGAAAGAGGGATCATATTTTTATTAGATTTGCTGATAAGTCTTGTTGTATGAAAACATTTTTTAATTAAAAATATACTTTATTTAGAATTCCCACACATTCTACAATAACACTAGAACATATCTTTATGGTGCCTTGGAAAAAATATTGTGTAAGAATTCCATGAGCTTAGAGAACTGCAGCCATATGTTTTGGCAATGACAAACATATTATTGATTAAGTAATCTGGAATGGGGTAAGAAAGCCAATCATAAAAGTTTTGTTTCATTTTTTAACATCCTCCATCTTATCCCAGACATGCTCAATGTTGTTCACCTGCTTTTAGGAAGTTTGATGTGAAGGCTGAAGTTTGAGAAAGAGTTCAAAAATGCTGCAGAATTTGCCCTCTCTTAAGGTTTGAAATGAAATGAGTAGCAATAATGTCTTGATACTTAAGGCAGTTGATGTTGCTATCCGCTGTGCAGAGATCTCAGACATGCCCATACTGGATGCAACTCCAAACAATGATTTTTCCTCCAGCAAACATTGTTCTGGATGAATCTTGGGTACATGCAAATTCCAACAGGTCTTCTGCAGAATTGGTGCAGATAGGGATGCAGTTCAGCGGATGATAAACCTTCTTCCACTTTTCCACTGTCCATCATTTCTGCAAGCTGTGGGCCTTGGCAAATGTGGCACATTTTTGTTGTCTTCTGTTTAATATGGTTTTTGAGTACTAATTCAGATATTGAGACCAATGCCATTGAAAAAAGATATCCTTGGACTGGCAAAGCATAAACATCACCAGTTTCTTGAAATATTTTTTTTATCTTTACTTGACATTTCTACTCCACTTCTCCACTACTTGACAGCAGACTTAGTCTTTATGGTCTTGATGAGTAGCACTTTGGTTTGTGATTGAATCTCTGGCATGTTGTCAGAGGTCAGTTTGCACATCACATAAAAGTCTGACCTCATTTTTCCAAGTAGAACAAGCACAAACAGAAGCTGACTAAATACTTTTTTGCCCCACTGTATATATAAATAAAATAAATACCATGTTGAGAGAATTCAATAATTAATTGTGGGCAACTTCAGTAAGATTATAACCTGTAGTTTAGAAGTGATTTATGTCATACAAATTGACATAGTAGTGTTCAAAGTAATAGCAGTGCATTGACTAAATGACTAAAAAAAGATTAATTACTATTTTTGTTATAAATTATATTACCGTATGACAAACAATTTACCAGTTGGTGAAGTAGATTCTTAATGAAAAGATATACCCTATGTATCTGAATAAATCATTTAAATAGGTGTGTTGAAAATACTAACACTGTGGAATTCAGTTAGTGAGGTCAATCCTTCTATGAATAAACAGGTGTGAATCAGGTGGCCCTTATTTAAGGGTGATGCCAGCAAATGATGTACGTATGCATTTCTCCTTAAAAGCCAGATAATTATGTTGTTTGAAACATTGTTTAGAAGAACAGCATATACTTTGAATAAAAACTTGATTGGAGAGGGTAAAACTTACAAAGAAGTGCAGACATGTAGTGAAACAACTGGCCTAAATGTAAGGAAAGATAAAAGTAAATTTTGGACTGATAAAAGTAATTTTTTTCTTTTTTTTTTTTAGATACAAGGGCAGATGGTTCATCAGAAGACACCAAACTCTGAATTCAAGACACAGTACACTCTGATAACAGTGAAGCACAGACGTGCAAGCATCAGCATATGGGCATGTTTCTCATAATGTGTTGTCTGACCTATTTACCAAATACCAGGGATCATGGACCAATGTGCTTACAGCCTTAATTCCAGTAAAGTTGTGACATAAGGTAAAACATAAATAAAAACAGAATATAATGATTTGCATTGAACACATTCAGTTGAATACACTACAAAGTCAAGATATTTAATGTTAAAACAGATAAACTTTGTTTTTATTTGTTGTTGTTTTTTTTTTTTTTTTTTTTTTTTTTTATTCACTCATTTTGAATTTGATGCCTACGGGATGTCCCAGGACTGGAGGGAAAGTTGAGAAATGCTCAAAAAACACCTGCTTGGAACATTCCACAGGTGAACAAGTTAATTAACAACAGGTGCGTGTCATGATTGTGTATAAAGGGAGAATCCCTGAAAAGCTGGGGCACTTTATAAACAACTGCGTGCGTTAATAGCCTAACAGTTTAAAAACGTTTCTCAATCTGCAATTGCAAGGAATTTTAATATTTTGAAATTATGGATTGTAGATCATGAAATCTTTAAGAGAATCTGGAGAAATCTCTAAGTAGTAAGGCCGAAAACCAGCATGGTATGCCCATGACCTTTGGTCACTTAAGCACCGCTTAATTAAAAACCCGCAATTATTCCGTAATGGATATTAACACGTGCTCAGGAACACTTTAAAAAAACCATAGACAGTAAAGTCAGTTTGTCATTCCATCTACAAGGGAAAGTTGAAACTTTACCTTGCAAAGTGAAACCCAAACATCAATTACACCCAGAAATGCTGCCAGCTTCCCTGGGTGTGAGCTCATCTGGGATGGACTAATGCAAAGTGTCCTGTGGTCTGACGAGGACCCCGTTCAATAGAACGGGGGTGTGTTAGTGGCATGGGTAACTTGCACATCTTTGAAGCACCATTAATGCTGAAAGCTATATACAGGTTATGGAGCAACATATGCTGCCTTTCCTGCCTATTTTAGCAAGACACTGCCAAGCCAGATTCTGTACATTCAGCCTGTCTGCAGTCCAGACCTGTCTTCCAATGAAAATGAATCGAGCTTGATGTCCAAAATATGAAGTGCAAAATATGACAATGGAGTCCTCAGACTGTTCAGTCAAAGAAAGCAAGAATGGAAAATAATTCCATCTACAAATCTTCAACAGTTAGTGACCTCAGTCCCAAAACATTTATTGAATTCTGTTAAAATGAAAGGTGATGCAAATACAGTGATAAAGATGTCTATGTCCCAACACATTTGGAACATGTTGCAGGCAAATTAATGAGTGAATATTTGCAAAAAACAATAAAGTTTATATGTTTTAACATTAAATATCTTGTCTTAGTAATGTATTAAATATGGGTTAAAAATGATTTGCGAATCATCGTATTCAGTATTTATTTATGGTTTTATACAAATGTCCTAACTTCATTGGATTTAGGGTTGTACATCAAAATACTTGAAGAGGTCATGTTGCCTTACTCTTAAGAGTAGATGTGTATTTGAACAATACAACAACCCCAAATACACCAGAAAATAAACAAAATCTTTGTTCCAACAAAATTGGGGTTATGGAGTGGCCAGCCTAATACCCAGACCTTAATCTGATAGAAAACTTGTTGGGTGACAAGAATTCAATTAAATTCAGTTTAACAAAATTTTACTTATAAAGCGCTTTTAACAATGGGCATTGTCCCAAAGCCGCTTTACAGAAAACGTTTTATCCCAGATGAGCAAGCTGGTGGCGACGGCAAGGAAAAACTCCCTGAGTAAGAAAGAAACCTTGAGAGGCAGACTCATAGAGGAACCCATCCTCATTTGGGTGATGCGATGCAACTTGTATATACCTAATATATAATTATATAGCTAACAATAATATATAACTGAATTGTGGGATGTAGTCAAAGCATCCTGAACTGGAATACCAGTTAATTTAGAATTTAGTTGACTATATGCAACACAGATGTGAAGCACTTCTTAAAAACTGTGATTATACTGAACTAAATATTAATTTAGTGATTCACAGTAATGATAAATGCTAAAATAGAAGATACATATTTTGAGTTTGTAAAAAAATGTCAACAATGTTTGCAATGTTCCCGATGCATGAAAATAAAAACTAATATTAAAGATTTTGTGCTGGACTTCCCCCCCCCAAACACAGCTATTTTTTTCAACAATTGTACTAGCTGCTCTTTGCTTACGGAATGCGGCCCATCTATGACTTTGACAATGTCTTTCACATGGATGTTGTTCTGCTCAGAGTCCAAGGCGACAGCAAAGCGGTTGTCCTTTCGTCTATTTACTGCCTGGTGCCTCACCGTTAGTACCTTACCGTGCATGTTAAGTACCTGCAAACACAGAGGAGCCATATATTGAAGAATTAGAGACACACACAAAAAAGACACACACAATCTGAGTCAGATGTGAGAGATAATTGTATATTATCAGGAAAACTGGACAGCCACTACCTGGAAGGTCTCTCTCTCTAGCCGGACAATGACACCCACAGTTTGTGGATCAAGCTGTACTAGTTCCCCCCATTCATGCTGTCCTCCTGCATCCACCCCAGATGCAGTCTCTGAGCAGAGCTGTAAGTCCCGAGGCAAGACCTTAAGCTGGAACACACAAAGTAAAGCAATAAACTTTCAATATGCACTAGCTGTGAGGAAAACACAATGTGCTAAATTATATTATAAAAACTATACATTTGAAAGTTAAGAGTGAAATGATCATTGGATAGAACAATGGGTTGGTGTATGTACAGGTTGGTCATGTTAAATAAACAGGGATTTTGTGAAGTAGTCTACCTCATGCATGGTGAGATCAGAGAAGAGAATGACAAAGTTTTCTTCAACACGAACAATTAAACCAGTGTCTCCTTCATAACGGCCCGCAATGACTTTTACATGGTCTCCCATACGAAAGTACTTTCTCAACTCATGTGCTGGAAACTCTAGAGGGTCCTACAGAAGAAAAAGAAAAAACCTTACAACAACTACTTTATAAGAAAAGCATGCCGATATACTAGGGAGGGCCATTTCATGGATAAACCTAAATAAAATGGGAATGGTTGATATCAAACTACCTGTTTATGGCACATAAGTACAGTGGATATAAAAAGTCTACACACCCCTGTTTAAATGCCAGGTTTTTGTGATGTAAAATAATAAGAGCTAGACATATTTTCACAACTTTGTCCACCTTTAATGTGACCTATAACCTGTACAATGCAATTGAAAAACAATCTTAACCCTTTAAAGCAGAAAAATACAAAATAAAAAAAACTTACAATAACCTGGTTGCATAAATATGCACACCCTTAAACTAATACTTCATTGCAGCACCTTTGGCTTTTATTACAGTACTCTTTCTGGGCAGGAGCCCATCATCGCCCTCTTCCGGTGAAGCCATTCTTTTGTTGATTAACATGTGTGCTTTGGGTCATTGTCGTGCTGAACGATAAAGTTCCTCTTTATCTTCAGATTTCTAACAGAAGGCCAAAAGTTTTGTGCCAACACTGATTGGTATTTGGAACTGTTCATAATTCCGTCCACCCTAAGGCCCCAGTTCCAGCTGCAGAAGAACAGCCCCAAATCATGATGCTGCCACTGTAGGTATGGAGTTTTTATGGTGATGAGCAGTGTTGGTTTTGTTCCAAATATACCTTTTGGAATTATGTCCAAAAAGTTCAACCTTAGTTTCATCAGACCATAACATTTTCCCACATGCGTTTGGGAGATTTCAGATATCGTTTTGCAAAAATAATGCGGGCTTGAATGTTTTTCTTGCCACCCAAGACAGGAGATTGTTGTCACATGTACTGCACAGCCACTACTTGCCAGAATGTAAATGGTTAAATCTGAACACAGCCACAATCCCAGTTCTAAAAGGTTGTGCACACTTATGCAACCACATTATCTCAGTTGTTTATTTTTACCTTACCTCCCTGAAAGGTTTCAGTTTGTATTTCCAATTGCATTGTACAGGATATAAGTCACATTAAAGGTGGAGAAAGTTGTGAAAACTTTGTTATTTTGAAAGTTGTGTTATTTTTTTACATCACAAAAAACCTGGCATTTGAACAGGGGTCTGTAGACTTTTTATATCTACTGTATATGGGAATAAGAAAACTTTTAAGATGGATGGTGACCATGCTGTCTATTTTGAAGCTGGTCATTTTGGATCCAAGTTTCAAAGGAAAGACATTCATGTGGCACATCAAACTTATACAAGAAAAACAATGGTTGTAACGTAACTTTATTCTTTTATGAGTTATTTACAAGTTTCTGACCACTTATAAAATGTGTTCAAAGTGTTGCCCATTGTGTTGGATTATCAATGCAACTCTTGTCCCATCCTTCACACACTGATAGCAACACATGCAGAAGAAAAACTAAAGATGGATCCAAAATGGCCGACTTCAAAATAGCTGCTATGGTCACCACCCTTGAAAGGTTTTACTCTTCCATATACTAATGTGCCACAAACAAAAAGTTTGTTAATATGTATCTATTTAAATGGCCCACCCTGTAGTATAATGCTTAAACATATATTGAACATTCCCATTCAAGTCCCATGCTGTAGCCCATATAGGTGCATGTACCTTTAGGTCTTCATGTTTAGGCATGATTGTTATCTTGTTTCCATCTACACTGAGAATTTTTCCCTGAAGGTTGATCAGCTCACCCTCACACACTTCCACATTGTCCCCAGCTTGGAGGTTGTGCTCTCGTTCTTTACCTGTAGAGGTTAGACAATAACTTAACACACTTATTTCAATATGATACACATATCTGTAAAATACAATTCAGACCTGTTGTTTCAGTCACAACTTCTAAATCGATGCCTTCAGGCTGATCTTCAAACTTCTCTAGTTCAGAAAGCGTTGGTTTAATGCCATCGGTGATCTACAGGAAAGCAGGAGTAATCAACAACTCATTAAAGGATTATATGTAAATAAGTATTTCATGTCAGGGATAAAAGGTCTTACCACGGCAGACATGGCAAAGCTTTTAAACAGAAAGCCTTTGCGACTGTATCGGTTGCCTTCAAAAAGCATAAAATCACCATCATGACTAACTTCCCCTCCAAGTGACCTAAACAGAATTGTTTGAAATTACTGCACATTCTTGAACAAATAAAATAATAAACATGCTGTCTGGCCAAAAAAAAAGTGTTTAACTGCTGTGGCATTGTTGCCACAAGCTACTGCAATATCACAACATTTATGTTCACAGTTTTATTACATAATTTTAGTAGTTCCAGCAAGCAATCCAGAGATTCTATAGATTTTTCTTTACTAATGGCCATCAGAGGACAAGGCAAAGAATGCACAAAATTATTTTTTCACACCCTCATCATGCCAAGCACATAAAGAAAAGAATATATAGCAGCTTTTAGGTTAAACGCAATCAATATGTTTATCCAGAAAGAAAACAAGCTGCTGCACGCAAGTGCAGCAGTAATGAATCCATTGAAGACACTGAAGACTACAGCATGAAAAACTAATTCAATGCCAAAAGACAATTTTATTTTTGTCGTTTTAATCCTGTGTTACAGGCACAGTTCAGAAACAATTAAGAAATGTAAAAACATTTATAAAATCCTTCTGTAAATATTTTATTTCACAATGTATAGGTGTAGACCTGTGGCTTATAGTTCAATGCGGCTAATATTTGTAAAAATATTTAAAATTTAGTGGATGCAACTTATATTCCCATGTGCTCTACGATCCAGTAAATACGGTAATAACTTTTGCAGCTGAAACAATCACCCAGACAATAATTATCGAATAGGAGGATCTTACCTCTTTGCTCAGGTAAAACCAAGCGGTTTTCTTTTTTGGCCTGCCAGTGTATGTATTACAGCATCAATGCAGAACACAGGAACGAATGGATGATCTTAAAATGACCTCATTTCAGTTTTTCTTACCTGATCTTCTCAGCATCAAAGAGTCTTTGCCCTGGTCTCTTGAACTTTTTTCTTTTTGCAAACCAGTCTTTCTGTGAAAGTGCAAAATGGTATGATATCCAAATCATAAAACTTTATAAAAATATTTTTATATTGATCAATTCTTACCATACTCATCTTTGCTTTAATTCGATCCAAGTCAATTCGTGGAATCATTTTCAATGATATTGTATTTTGGCTTGGTTCCACATAATCAACCTAAAACAAACATCATAAAATCATAAATAGCTAAAAACAACACAAACAGTACACGATGCGCACAATAACAAACTAATGCACCCTACCTGTGCAATATCATCCTTGTACAATCCTCTTTTAAGTCGGACCCAGGATTTAGGTTTAAGATTTGTCACTTCTTTGACCACTTTGAGGACATCAGTCATCTCCTTAATGGGCACCATTTGCTGGTTCCAGTAGCCCATTCGCAGATTTCCAATTCCTTCAATGGCAGCTTTGACATGGGTCTGCTTATATGCTTCAATATAAATATATCCCTTCACATGCTCAGGAGCCACTACCGATTTAATTTGAAGTGGCTGTATTGAGACAGAAAAAAGGGATTAAATATTAGATGACATTCTAAACTAGAAAGGGCAGGTCCTGCTGAAACTGCGAGGCATGTTGCGCCGGTTCATCCATGCTTATACCTGCGTTCCTAATACAGTGAGAATTTTAAAGAATGTGCTGTATAAGTGCTCCTGTAAGTATACAATAAATATTTTTGATGGCAAATCCATTTTGAGACATCTCTGTACTTATGCATTTCCTTACACTCATATATTCTCTCTCCTAAATCAATCTTTGTAATGCTGGTTTATATACTGCATTTATACAAGTGTAATGAATGAATCGAAGATATCCAAAAGCTCATACATTCTCTCTGCTAAACCCCATGTGTCAAAAATGTAAAATGCAGTGTAAATTACGTCAATATCTCAAACCAATTTTTAGATGCGACATTTTTATAGCCAAATCAGTTTTAGCCCCTCTTGCCCGTACTGATGTGTGTGCGGGGGCATGCATGTGGGCGCACGCTGCGTTCATAACTCCAAAATAGGTAGGCAAGTAACATTTTGTAGATTTACCAAGGACAAGTATCTGTACCATTTTGTAAATAACTAATGTCGCTAAATAGAAGTTTAAAATGTTTAAAAGTTTTCGCATTTGAAATGGCAGCTACTGCATCAGAAAAAAGCAGATAGCCATCATCAACCTTTGTGTATTTAACTCAAAACATATGTTGTCCATCACGTAACCTAGGCAGAGGAAAAAAAGGTGTAGATATGACAGTTTAGAAAAAAGGTCAAATCAAAGATTTTAGTATTGGTTTTGGAATTTTTTTTACATGTTGGTCTATGAAGCTTTTTAAGGAGCTGTTTAAATGATCGTAAATTGTTAAGAAATGTGTCAAACAATTAAATGATAAAGCTTACAGAGGAGACCCATCTCTACAATTTAAATGGCGTTTCTATGTGAAGGTATAAGAATGTTATGAAGCACAGTTTCGAAAAGTGCTACAGAGTGAACAGAGCATGCAATCAACTAAGTCGATAATCGTGTTTTGGCAGTGTGAAAATCTGTGCAAGGTTAAGTCAACGGGACATTTTGGGCACAAAAATGAGGCCCAGTGGGCACCAGGTTAGAGACATTGCTTAAATGCAAACATGGACGTTTTTCAATTCCCGGTCTTTTTATATATGACTTGTGTGATTCCTCATTAACCTTAGGAGGAGACAATGTATGGAATTAAAAAAAATTATATTTTGAGGAACAATGTGTGTGTTTGCAACACATAATAAATATGATGTAATGGGATCTATTAAAAATTAGCTTGTTATAATTATTTTTCACTGAACATTGCAGGGCAATAATGAATTGATTACCGTGTCAGTGCACTGGTAGGCAATGAATTTCCTCATCAATGAAATCGCAGTTGCTCTTTCCTCACCAATCTAAACACAAATATTAACATAAATTAGATGCATGAGGTGAAATAATTCATTCAGTAAATAATGCAGTATATAAGCCTATATACATACCTTACATTTGACAGTCCACAAATTTGGATCCCTGAAATACAGCACATTTTGACGCAGGAAAAAATGTGTCTGTACAGAAGTCTACATTCAGAACTTTATTACAACATAAGATCCACAGTCTAAAACCTACTTGACACCTGGAAGCAACTGTTGCTGAGTGATGTCATCAGAAAGATCCTCCGAGCCGCCATAAAAACTGGGAATAGAAAGGAAAAAAATTAACGATCAGAAAAAACCATGGCAATACAAAGAAATAACTACTGAAAAATGCATGACATACTGCTCTCCTCCAGAAGACTTGGCATATTTCCTCATATAGTACTCTCCCAGTGCTTCTTCTCTGGAATCTCTGCAGCAAAAAAAGACATTAATGATATAGTTATATATTAACTTAATGATTATATTCTGAGTTTTATTTCTGTGCAGCTAGTTTCTGTGACAATGTTATTTAGAGCTATATTGATCTAATAAGCCCAGCAGCCAATTTGTAGAGGGGAATAAAAAAAAATATTACAACCACAGGCTTATTTTCT
>JAOUQT010000045.1:6651837-6665874 GCA_025769995.1 Xyliphius kryptos
AGGTTACACATGACATCTCTGTGCTAAAGAATGACTTTGACAGCCATCCATATCCAGGCAACCAATCCAAACACTACAGCATACCAACTTCTTTACAACATAATTTATAACACTGAAGACTTACAAAAATATGTGTGCTGTAAATAAAATGTTCCATCCTCTTTTTCGCAATAAGCAGCATTTTATCAAAAAGGAAGAAGGCCCTCTCCTTTTTAACCCTCTGTACCCGGAAGGAACCTTCTAGAACCAGCTCTCCAAATCCACTGAGATCAGGGCCGGTCCAGTTTATCAACAGAGTCTCAATTTCCTGTCAAAATGTCACAAATAGATTAGGTTTCAGTTTAGTGCTAATACATTTAGCCCTAATTGTGTGTATTTGTATTGATTCTGTATGTACATACATTTTTACAAACTTTCCAGGAGATATGAATTTAATGGGTACCCTTAATTACATTATGAATTATGTCCTAAATGTTAATAATCGTATTTGCATCTCACTTATTGAGGTTATCTAGTTTTACCTGCAGGAAAAGACTGAGGCAGTAAAAAGCCCTATCCAGATTGTTTCTCAGGGGGACGTCTGTACAAATAATTCACACTTCTACTCAGTGTCAACACTGAGTAAATAATTCAGTATCTCTTCCAATTTTCTTTTAGCATTTTGTTTACTGGGAGAATCTCTATGGAAATGCACATTCAGTCTCTGTCTACAAGTGTAGCAGTTGCCAAAAAACTATTTTATTCAATGCGAGATGACATCTGAGTTAAGTCAAAAGAGATGTCAAGATGACAAGAATGAGCCCGATGGGATTAAAATCACAGAGAATTTGGCATAAAATAGTAAATTCCCTCATGTACATTTAATCGCATCCGGATAGGGCTAAAGTCGACTATAGAACTATAATAAAATAAAATAAAATTATACAATAAAATTATACAATAAAACTATAGCGACTTCTCCAGGATTTACTGTATAAACTGTACTTTCTAATAAACTTTGATTTGGTTTAATTTAAAGCTGTTTACTGTTGTTGGTGTTAATATGGTTGTAGAAAAAATTCAGAAATGCTATCAAATCTCTCATCATTTTATTAGGAAAACCTGTTAATGCAACACAGTATGTACAGTTGTACATATACAGTTCAAAATCTTCAGTTAATTATGACGTCAGTATGAACTACGGTACTGTGCATTAACTAACAAAAACCCAAACGAGCATTATTATGGAGTTATTTTAGAGTCGAAATTCGAGAGCACATTTTTAAGAAGCGCAGTCAACAATTTCTGATAGGCTGATGACTTTTGACACTGTTCTAGCACCGAAGAAAATCCGAGCGAGCATAGGAAATTTGTAAGCACGCGATGAATTTGAGCATGCACGAGTTCGCGCAAGAGTAGGAAGAATCTGAGTGCGAGCAGTTAAAATGCAAGCGGGAGCATGTATATTTTGCAAGCGAGCTACGAAAATCCATAAGAGCAACGTGAAATCATGGTCTTGTGTTAAAAATGTGCTCTTGACTTTTGGCACTAAAATAACGCCATACATTATTACAAGAATTACGACCCCTTTTGCACATCACTTCTGTTTTAG
Organism: Xyliphius kryptos; assembly: GCA_025769995.1. Lineage (NCBI taxonomy): Eukaryota > Metazoa > Chordata > Actinopteri > Siluriformes > Aspredinidae > Xyliphius > Xyliphius kryptos. The sequence continues at coordinate 6,653,429 of JAOUQT010000045.1, forward strand.
AAACAAGTATTTAATAGAAGCCGTTTGATGAGTTCTTCAGTGAGGTGTGTCGAGAGATAAACACTCCTGTTCCAGAGGGAATAACACATACATACCGTAAATATTTATTCTGCCCAAACTCATTGGTTCTATTTTTTGGCATTATTCGAGAATGATCACTTATGTCAAATGCATGATTTTACAGCAAAAGTTTTTGTCTAAACTGTTTAACTTTTTAAAAGTACGCAGTTGCACTTGCCATTACTTTTTGAAAGATGGCATCATAGACTTTTTTAATCCGAAGTTTATGAAAATTTTCTGGAGTTACATTTAAAATATTACATTTTATAAGGTAGTGTCATTTGTACAGACTATTTCTGATTGCACCTGAAGTCGTACTGCGTGTTCCTGCTTCCGCTTCATGTCATTAATGTACCAGGCCACAGCTGTCATGGTGATAATGGCATCTTCCACTACCTCATATCCTGAATCACTCTTCTCAAAGTGCTTAGAAAGCTCCTGGCAGAAGAGAGAGACATGTATTTAAATATTAGTTCCAGGCACTAGTGCTACAACACACTATTCTAGCTCTTGCGTGTCTTGACTTATGTGGAGTTATATATCTTTCATATAGCAGTGTTACAACGTTACAACTAATTCTTCAATGTCGAGTTCTGCATATATAAGACATTAATACCAATTTGCATATTCTATAAATCTATACAAATTATAAGCCTTAAAATTAGACAATTGTAAAAGAGTTCCCTGTTTATATACTAACTTGCAACAAGAGGTGGTACTTCAAGATCCTCTGCACAGGTTTTAGCAGGTAGGCTTCTAGGGGCAGTGAGTGGCAAAGAGTCCCCTGTCTCTCCTTGAAGAAGCGTTCCAGTATTTCATTCTTCATGCATTCCCTGAGGACAGCCACTGAACTGGGGTTTAGGAAGAAGGTAGGTATATACAGTTACAGTATAATATGTAAAAGCATTACTGTCTAAATCTAAGGAAGTATTAAGGACTGTAACATTTTGGGACAAGAATATACTTGTAGTATATAAGAAAAAAATATGTTTACCTACATTTAGGACCAAAAAATGTAGATGAGCATAAAATTTCGAAAATAACTGAAGTATGTGTAATAAGTCTATATATGCACACAGGTGCAAAACAAATCAGCCAATCACATTGCTGCAGCTCAGTGCAATTAGGCATGTAGAGGTGGTCAAGACAACTTCCTGAAGTGCAACCTGAGCATCAGAACTGCAAAAGAAGGTGATTTAAGTGACTTTGAACGTGGCATGTTTGTTAGTGCCAAACGGGCTGCTCTGAGTATTTCAGAAACTGGGATTCAAATAGGATTTTCATGCACAACCATCTATAGATTGTTCAGAGAATGCTCTGAAAAAAATGCAGTGTGATTTCGCTTGCCTATCCCAGGGAAAGAGACGACGTAGACTCCTCTGGGGTCTGTGCATGCATTGTGGTGAGGCTGGCCACTACCTATGTGACTCTAGGGCTCGCTTGCGCAGATCGCAGGCATCAACCCCGTGAAAGCTAAAATGGTTTATACCTCTACCATGGGGTTGGTTTCCTAATCGTTTCTTCTCCCTGTCACTATGTACTGCCTCAAATATGTGTGTCTTTTCAGCCCTAATTGACTCCAGAGCTGGGGGGAACTTTATCAGCATGCATATTGTACACCAGCTACAGATTCTTGAAGATTCCCTGGTACAACATATGAAGCTGTCTGCTATTGATAGAGATTGTCTCTTGGTCTCCATTCTGTCAGAGTTCCTGTCTCCGATTCCCAGTTATGTCATTAGGCTCCACTACTGTGGAGAGCCTTAGGACAGAGAATAACTTTCAGATCCCATTAGAATATGTGGATCTTTCTGAAGTTTTCAATAAGGGGAGGGCTACTAAGCTTCCTCCCCAATGTGAATATGACTGTGCTATTGACCTAGTTAGGGCCGCTAAGCCCAGGTCAACCCCTTAAGAAGAGAGCGCTATGGAGAACTATATCCATGAGGCTTTAGATCAGGGGTTTATCCGCCCGTCACGTTCACCAGTTGCAGCAGGGTTCTTCATCGTCAAGAAACGAGAGGGTGGTCTCCGACCTTGCATTGTTTATCGAGGCCTCCATGCAATAACTGAGCCATAACTTTATCCACTTCCCCTAATCCCTCCCGCTCTAGAACAGTTTGAGAAGCAGCCTTTATACTAAGCTAGACTTAAGGAGTAAGGATCAGGGAGGGGGATGAGTGGAAGACTGCATTTTTCACCACTAGAGGGCACCATAAGTACCTTGTAATGCTTTTCGGGTTGCAAAATTCTCCTTCGGTGTTTCAGGCGTTCATTAATGATGTTCTTAAAGACATGCTAGGACGTTTTGTCATTGGCTATATTGATGATATTTTAATGTATTCCAAGGATTTCCATGTGCAACAGGTTTGTCAGGTCCTTACTCGCCTGCTTGAGCATCAGTTCTTCATCAAGGGAGAGAAATGTGAGTTTCATCCATCTCTTTTCTTGATTACATTATTAGTGTTAATGGCATTGTAATGGACGATCGAAAAATTTACACTGTGACTAGTTGACCATCTCCTTCCACTATTAAGGAGCCGGTTCTATTGCAGATTCATTCGGAACTTTAGCAGTATTTCTGCACTTCTTACTGCTCTGCTTATAGGATCACCCTGGAGACTGGCCTGGAACTCACAGGCCAAGCAGGCGTTTAACCGTTTTCACCGCTTTCGACATCTCTTCCCCCCGCATCAGGAAATGACGAGGCTTCAGGGTTTCGACTCCGTAGCAGGCAGAGGTCGCGTAGTTTCTCCAACACAATTTCCTTTATGCTGTTTATTGTATGTTTGTGGTAATCAAGGAGTGTCTGACGGTGATATACATGGACATCAAGAATTCCGATGTTTGGCTATCCACTAGAGACTTCAGATTTTCTAACTTTTGCCTAAATATATACATCCTTTTAAAATTGTAAAAGTGATAAAATGATGTTACGTATAAGCTTGACCTGCCAGTGCATTATTGGGTATCTAATTCGTTTCATGACTCTCTCCTTAAGCCTGTGATTTCAGGTCCACTGGACGAGGTCCCACCCAGTGAAAAACCTCCCCCATATTAACCTTGAAGGCACCTCTGCCAGGACTGGGGGGGGGTATTGTCATGCCGCCTTAATTTCGGAGCTCTGAAAACAATCCAGAGAACAACAACTCCTATTAGGCATCTGGTGACGTCAACGCGCCGGGTTCATCGGCCAACCAGTGACGGCACTTCCGCAATACGTCACCTGACTACTAACTCAGAGCAGCTTAACTACTCTGTATAAATATGGCTTGTTTCCATTCATATCTTTGCGAAGTATTGCCGTCTTCTATGTCGCATACCGAGCGTTATATTATTGGACTGATCTCTCGTGGTTTTGATCGTTGCCCATTTTCTAAACTTACAATATCTCTCTCTGAGATATCTCACTGTCAAAAATACAACCTCTAAATTCTCTGCAAACTGCATCAGGGTAAAATACTTCTGGTTCTACTGGCAAAGTGGAGTCATATGGTTCAAGTTCACACTCAAGTATTACAACTCTGAATATCGTTTAGTGAAGTCTGCAGAGTGTTACTTGTTGTCTTTCTGTACAAGGGTGTAAATATGAAAGTGAACATGCATCAGTTCAAATCTGCTTCTGAGGCATTTTAGAGGCCCATGTGAATAAAATTATATGAATTTAAAGTCTAACATCCACCAAAAGCTGCGTATTGATGTGTATATAGTAAACTATTAGATATATTGAAGAAATACAAAGTAACAAAATGCAGATCAACTGTCGTATTGAGGTTAACGTGTTTTGATTGAATTGATGACACTGTAAGAAATGAGTTGACATACTGTATAAGCTGTTGGATTTGTATGTTTTTTATAAGTGTTTCTGGATTAAAGCTATACTTTAAAGCTATATGGTTAACATGCAGTAATTTACTGTTTAATCACTAATAACTAAAGAATGAAAAAACATACATGAATTTGATTAAAAAACATGAAAAAGTTTAATAAGTAAACTTACTTGGGATAGTTCATGCAGTAAATGGTGTAAAAGTCAAATGCTTCACTCTAAAACAGAAAGAAAAAATAATTAGTTCTAAAAAAAATTAATTCCTTCAATAGGTCAGCCCCCGCCCACCAGGCACCTCTGAATGTAAGTGCAGGAACAACCCTAGAAAGGCCGCCAATCCATTATAGGGCATACTCACACTAAGGGTACTTTCTTGACATCAATCAACCTAATGCGTGTTTTTGGACTATGTAAACGTCACAGAGAAAAAACACAGGATGTCATACCAGGAAATTGAAACCAGGACCTTCTCGCTATCCACAAATAAATTCAATGTCAAATGGTTTTAATAGCAGTACTACAGACCACAATGCTGAACTTATATTTAAGACAATATACAACACTGGTTGGGCCTATAATCGGAAAAAGAAATATGGAAATTATAGTAAATTAGGGTTCATAAATTAGCATAATGGTAGGGATCTTTGGCTGCAAGATATATCTACATCTATCATCCATCAAGGTCTCACAATCATGTAGCTGCTGGTTTGGAACAATTTATTAAAATGTAAACCACTGTTTGCTACATACACTACTATTTTCATTATCACATCATAAATACGTGATGTCCTTAATCTGCTTTGTATACTAGGTTTCACAGCTGGAAACTGATGGCCACATATGGGCTCCTGGCATCAAGCTTTTACACAAGCATGTAAACATGCCCGATTTGTGCCTTATTTAGAGCCCAATGTCCACTTCAGAAATCTTTCTTATGGACAATTGTTGTTTGATATCTTTTTACTGAGATCCTAGGAAAAGGCAAAATTAGTCCAAATAAGATTCTAAAAATTCTACTTGATCCAAATATTCAAAAAAATTCATTCATTGATTTACATTAACCACTTTTTGTTATCCACAGTGACACTGAATGGGGGAAGAAATAAATCATTTTGTAGTACCATATATAAACACTAAAAGTCAAGGCAGCCAATCCAGCTTTAACCATAATTTTGTAAGATGGGAATAAGACAGACCTACATTGGAGGTGTCAGTTATAAATCACTATGCCACTGAGATTGGCATGGTAACTGTGTTTCACAAATCCTGCTTTAAAGAAAACATGGCCAGATATGGCCTTCCACCATGTAAGAATATTGAAATTGTGGTTTATTTAGAGCCTGATGTCTGTCTCTTAAATTATTGCTTTGGAAAAATACTTTCTTTTACTGGTAATAGCCCAATTCTGTGTACTGTATTTAACTAAACACAAGTGATCCAAAAAGTAAGTGCTCTATTTAACAAGGAGAAAATGTGGGTGGAAATTCTGGGTGCAAAGCTGATACCATCAGTAAAGTATTTAGAAAATTTTTTTTGTGTTTTGGCTTTTCCCTGCCAACAGGGGTCGCCACAACCAGTCACTCACATTTGCAGATGTGGCACGTTTTACACAGGATGACATTCCTGACGCAACTTTCACCCTTTTTATCTGGACAATTAGGAATCTCCAATTTACTTGGCATGCATGTCTTTTGACAGTGGGGGAAATTTAGCCGGTACCCACCCTGTAACTCTGGGCTCAATAGCAGGAACAACAGTACACAGGGTGCCAATCTTTTGTAGGGCACACACAGTCACACACACTTTCACACATTAAGGGCCACTTTAGAGACATCAATTCACCTTACATTTTGTTTCTTCATTTCATTTGCCAAAAAAGTAGGGATCCATTTGACTTACAATTGATACCTTTTATTGAACACCTGAAAGCAATTATTTTCTGCATTTTGGAAAGAATCGCCTAGGGAGCAATTAGATGTTAATTGCTTTGCTCAATGGCACTTCAGTCATGAAGTTTAGTTGCTGGAGCGCAGATTGAACTGACAACGTTTTGGTCCAAAACCCTCCTTTCTGACCATTATGCCATGGCTGTCCTTGACCATGATCTTACATGGTTAACAAATGTATTGTTTATTATCTTAACTTCATTTAAGCACCCATGGCTATTCGTGCAAAGTTATATTCATACACAAGTTCGCGGATGGAGAATTTGGATCTCAGATTCACCTAGATTGCATGTTAGACAGTGGGAGGAAACCACCCAGAAATGACACATGCTTCCCTATCTGTGACTTAACCCAGTTTTGAGAGTGCCATCCTTTACGGTGTAAAAACTAGTGGATGCATCTGCAAAAAGTCTTTTGGATCCAGAGATAGCTTTTCTGACAGCAGGTTGACGCTCTTTAGAAATGTCCTGTGCTTTAGGGATTTAAGGAAAGTGGCAAATGTTGTTTAGCAAATATAAACAGCTGAAAAGCACATTCATTTATTGTAATTTGAGAAACAATTGTGTATTCCTGGCTAGCATGTATTGAAAAAATCTCGTGCATGTCCAGAGATATGTAAAAACTCTTTTTTCCTTCTAGTGGAAGGTCCAACTTCAGTGGTAATTTGAAGACAAATGTTTCTACTATCCACTTGTGATCCGATCGCCCAGATCAAGACATAAAAAGGGCAGTGACTTTTAACCCTCAATAAACAAAGCCATTGTCTGTGCTCCCATGCCACCCAGGCCTGTCACTTTAGTGTGGCATGTCACTGAAAGTAGAAGTGCAAAACGCCTCAGCTGACACACATGCACATGTTCACGGGTCAGCAAAGTTTGCTGATATGTTTGAGATTGTTTCACAAAGCCCATCTGTCTTTCATATAAATATATCACAAAGTATTCCACTATTGCGCCTCTGCTACATACCAGGCTTATGGCACATACACACGGCTGTTTTTTACGAGTTTAACACATGCTGCTCTTGAATAAGAAATTGTGCCAGTCCTAAGAAAATATAAAATGTTTAAGAACAATTCATTCATAGATTTTTTTTAAAGGGAAATTTTTGTATGTCAAAAGCATCATGTTATAGTTTACAGATTTACATGCAAATGATTTTGTGCTACTCATATAATTTATAACATTAATGACATCATGGTTTTTTACTTACCCGCTCTACAAAACATTCGGCTATAGCTGCTGCATGTGGACTCCGCTCCAGATCTTCCAATAGCTCACTGTTGATAGAGTAAATATTTTAGTCACATCTTGATGTGATTCATAAAAAGAAAATACTGCTGTCTGAGTTCACAATATATCTCAAAAATAAACATGCAAATGAAAGCGTTTCATATCTATACATGTCACACCACAGAACATAAAAGCCCTTTTTTCAAAGCTAGAATCTGGGACTGTTTTTTGTTTGAGCAGTGTTATTCTCCTTCTATGGAGACATCTGGGTCTGATGTTTAAAAAAACGATCCTGGCTACAGTAGAGTCTTCATTTCCACATAGCGTTCATTTGTTTCTTTTTCATCGGTTTAAGCTCACTATCGCTTAAGAGCACACAGATGGAATACATCTTATTTTGGCTCAAACAGCAACCCCCTTCGAATTACCCCCAGATCCCCAAAGCAGGCCTTGCAGACACTGAAACCCTTTCTCATGATTTTCTGTTACAAGACCCTTGAAACAGAATACTAAATAATTCTGAATATGAACATGCCATGTGTGTGTTGCCTGCTCACATATTTTCCTTAAATAAAATGCATAGCTTTATTACAAGACTTGCATAGATAAATATGCTTCCAGAGAACACAATATGCATAAGTTAAATCATTTAAATGGCAGTGAGCAGAGAGAAAACTAAAGTGACTGAATAAATAAAAAACACCAGGCATAGACTGCATTGGACAGCAGGACAGAAATGTAGCGTAAAACAATAACTATCATGAGTCACACATTAAACAGAAAAAATGCGAAATTAGCTGAACAAATTGACAAACTGCTAAACTTACTGATTGACACATCATTCCAAAGGCCTTATTTTACTATACTGGGTAATCTGTGGGGAACAATCCCTAATGATCCAAATAAAACAATGTGGTTCTCTGATGACGCCTACATGTGGCCGAGGTTAAAAGTTCATGGGGAAAACCCCTGTACTCCAGCTTTCAGCATTGTTCTACCTCCTCCGGAGACAGCATATTGTGCAGCTACCCTTTCTGTGTGGAATTTGCATGTTCTTCCCGTGTTCGCTTAAGTTTTCTCCGGGTACCTTGGTTTTCCCGCATTCCAAAGACATGCATGTTAGGTTTATTGGGGTCTCTACATTTTCCATTAGTGTGTAAATGTGAGTGATTGTGTGACCCTAAAACTACGATTAAGCGTGTATAGAAAATAAATAAATAAGTCTGGATAGCTCATTAATTAGGCAACATGAACTGTGAGAACACTGCCTGGAACAGAATAAAATGAAAAGAGAAGTGATCTATAGAGTTTAATACACTGGCAGCGTTGGCTAACAGTATGCAGATGACCCCTGTTTTTACCTAATGTAGTCATAACCAGGATCAGGAAAGGCTTAATCAGGGCTCCTTAAATAAAACTCCCTTCCTTGCTTCCATTCCTTCCATCTCCACCTTAACCTATTCCTCTATTGTTTTTAAGATTTACTTGGACTCATATTTTATTCCTTTAGAGTCTCTGTCATCTGGTTCCTTTCATATATTCTCAGCATTTATCTGCTAATGAAGTTAGTGTGGTATGTACAGGAGGAAAGCTTACCTTATTTAAGTTTTTTCAATGTGCTCATATATTGTATCAAACTGTCAAACATTTGCTGAACTGTAGACGTGATTCCAGCCAGAAGCACTGACTACTGCTTCATTTCTATGTTTGGCAAGGTAATTGCTCTTAAAGTGACACCTAGACCTGTCAGCTAGACTCCAAGCTAAGTTAGAGTGTGTCTTACATTTCCAGGTACTAAATACAGATAAAATTAACTTAATGTAAACTTATATTACAAAAAATAGCATGTACCTGTCACATCTACCTGAGCCCATGATAAAAACCTCAATGGTAAATGTACAAAGATGCAATCATACAGAGCTTTTGGCAAAATTTCTAGTATTAAATTATGCCATATTTAAAATCTTTATTTCTGGGTGCTCCTTTAAAAGTGGAAAAAAGTCTACAATAGGGAAAAATATCGAATCCATGCAGCAGATAAAGAACTCTCATGACAGAACACAGAAGACAGAGGTCAAAGTTCTAGGTTTTACATACTAAAGGAATCTGTCTGGGTGGTTCCAGTAAATGCCCTCCCTGAAACCCCAGGGTGAGAAATATGCTTTAAAAGGTGGACTACATTCAAATTGTGAATGTAGTAAATATAATTTGCACTGGTGTAGTGAAATAATATTATTAATAATAATAATAAGCCTTTTATACACATGTATAATACCTTTCATAAAGGTCACATTCATTTAGGGAAGAGAAGTAGAAAGAAGAGAGAAAAGAAAAATTCCAGGTAAGAAAATCCTGGCAGTGGCAGCAAGCAGTATGTACAGAGACAGACAAACATCTCTGCATTGTCCTCCGATACCAGGGATTATCAGTTGTGAGTCAAAATCCGGCATAAGTCACACCCCACAACACATTGTGTACAGAGCTTTAACTAAACACACACTCTAGGATCAAAGAACTAAACAAACTAAATGCACACTCTATGATTTGTCTTTAATTTTTCACCAGGGGTCTCCACAGTGAAATAGAAACAATAGAAATATCCTAAACATTTCACTCAAACTGAACCTGGACACATGTGACTGCTGTTGACTCGTGCAAGGAAACAGAGTTTATAATGAAAGCTTCAATGCCCACATGTAATCTTAACTCAAAATAAAGCCTACGATAAAATGTTCTGACTAAAATATAAGTATTCTGTAAAGCCTATAAAGAAAATAGAGGAAAGATAAGAAATACATGGCAAAAATATAATGTCAGCATACAGTATGTTCTGTTCATTTGTTTTCAATTTCCGAATAGGAAAATAAGTACACAATCCTTTGTTTTTGCTTTTCTTGGTAGGTGCTAAAATAGAAAATTTCGCTTACTTAATTTTATCCTACCACTAAACACTTGGTGGAAGGCAGGGAAATGGCCATCAGGCAGGTCATTTCACACACATATACACACATAGAGGCAATTTAGTGGAGTAGTTGAGATAGTTGCAAAGTGGTTTGACTGCATAATAAGTTAATTTATTTTAGTAATTCAATACACACAGTGAAATGCATACATTGCATAGATTCATTACAAACACAGTGATCTATTTCAAGTGTTTATTTTTGTTATTAATGATGATTATGTCTTACAGCCAAGGGAAACTCAAAATCATTATCTCAGAAAATTAGAATATTTAACACAAAACACCTGCAAAGTCTTGCTAAGTGTTTTAAATGGTTACTTAGTGTGGTTCAGTAGATTACACAATCATGGGGAAGACACTGGAAGTCATTGACACACTCTAAAAGGATGTTATGCCACAAGCGTCATTGCTAAAGAAGCTGGCTGTTTACAGAGTGCTGCATCCAAGCATATTAATGGTAAGTTGAGTGAAAGGAAAAAAGTGTGGCAGAAAAAGTTGCACAAGCAACAGAGATAACCCGGGCCTTGAAAGGATCATCAAGAAAAGGCCATTAAAAATTTGTGGGAGTAATATACAAAAAATGGTTCTCTGGCTTAACCACCCAAATACAGGGTGGTGTAACATGGAACATCGCTCCTGCCACTCATCTTCTATTCAAGCTTTGATCTTTTCATCTCTCCCTATATCACCTTCTCGCTTCTCTTCTAATCCACTGGTCATATCTAACTTAAAAATTTGGGGTCAGTTCCGAAGAATGTTCCATTTTACGGAGGTGTCCGCATTGAGTCCCATTTACAAAAACCATCTATTCAAACCGGCAACCCTAGATATTAGATTCAAGATTTGGCAACAGATTGGTATCAGCACTTTCAAGGATTTATATGAGGAGAAATTTTGCAGCTTTACATCTATAAGTTCAAAATTCAATCTCCCTAAAACAGACTTGTTTAGATTTTTCCAAGTCCGACATTGTGCACAATCCCTTTTTCCGAAGTTCCCAGAATGTCCCCCAGCCTCTCCATGGGAATGCTTTTTTACACTGCAGTCCGAGAAAAAGCTAGTCTCAGTGCTGTATAACAAAATTTTGTCATTTAGTAAAGTACAGGGATACAGGGCAAAGACTAAATGGGAGGGCGAGTTGGGTTTTGAGATCGAGGAAAATTTGTGGACTCAAATATTGGCCAAAGTTAACTCTTCATCATCTTGTGCTAGATTGAATTTGATGCAGTTAAAGGTGGTTCATACAGCTTATATGTGCAATGCTAGGTTATCCCAAATCTATCCTGAAATGAAACCCAATTGCCCCCGAGGCGATGTGGACTCGGCAACACTGTTTTGGTCATGTTCTAAGTTAAAAAGGTTTTGGAAATTTGAGTACTCTACTCTTTCTACGGTCTTTGTCAAACAATTAAATCAGAATCCCATATTGACTATGTTCGGCGTTTTTTCGGATGGCACCCAGTGGAACCCACGAGAATTAAACGCCATAACATTTACCATACTATTAGCGAGACGAAGGATTCTACTTACTTGGAAATCTCCCTCTCCCCCTCACATTTTCTATGGTTAAAAGATGTAATGCACTTTTTGTGCCTTGAGAAGATTAAGTTTAGTCTGAGGAATTCTACGGAGAATTTTTATAGATATTGGTCACCTTTTATTACACTTTTTCAGTCTGGGGAGGACAATCCTATACCTTAAGGTGTTTTTTTTTTTAAATTTTGATAAATATTAAAAGGATTTTTTTTTAATGTTATTTATTTATTTTTTTTTTTATTTTAGTTATTTATTACTATTTATTTATTTATTCTTTATTTATTTTTTAATTATATATATATATATATATATTTTGTGTTGTTCTTGTATGTGTGGGGGTGGGGTTTTCTTTTCTTTTTGAGGTTTAATGTTTTTGTAGTATGTAGTTTATTGTTTGTTTTTGCTGTAAATTGTTTAAAAACAATAAAGAGATTTATTTAAAAAATAAAAAAGAGCAATTAAATTCTGAAAATATGTCACAGAGTGTGACCCACAGACAGTGGATATAAAAAGTATACACACCCTGTTCAAATGCCAGATTTTTGTGATGTAAAAAAATGACTTTGTCCACCCTTAATGTGACCTATAACCTGTACAATGCAATTGAAAAACAAACTGAAACCTTTCAGGGAGGTGAAGCAAAAATAAACAACTGGGATTCAATTCAATTCAACTTTATTTATAAAGCGCTTTTTACAATAAGCATTGTCCCATTGTAGTTACATAAGTGTGCACACCCTTTTTTAACTGGGTGTGTGGCTGTTTTCAGATTTAACCAATTACATTCAAACTCATGTTAAATTGGAGTCAGCACACACCTGTCACTAATTAAAGTGCCTCTGATCAACCCCAAATAAAGTTCAGCTGTTCTAGTAGGCTTG
>JAOUQT010000045.1:6680588-6697059 GCA_025769995.1 Xyliphius kryptos
ACTGAGGCGCACGGGGAGCAGTTGGGGATTGGGTGCCTTGCTCAACAGCACTTCAGCCATGACTTGCCTAGAGTGGGATTCGAACCAGCGATCTCTTGGTCTCCAGCCCTTTACCCTATTCATTAAGCCACGACTGACCCCCAAGATGCCTGCCTTTAAGGCAATCATTGACTTCCTGCATATTCGTTAATTTTTACCAAGGGACAAAAATAGATTTTAGCTTTCTCCTCTTTGTTGGTAAAGTGCGCATTCTGTTTTGTGGAGATCCTCAATACCACCCTGTATTCTATCTTGTTTACAAAATCTCATGCATTTTCTGAAACTGGGGAAAATATAATATACTCTAAAAGGAAACACTAAGTCCTTTTTTTCTTGAAGTGGAATTTTTTCTGTCATATATTGAATAGCTCTAACACTGCCCACTATTAAAAAATTATTATATAAATACAATTAGCTTATTATTAATTGTTATTTATTATCACATTCGTCGCCACCAGAGGGAAACAGGAACTGTGTTTCCGGACTCACCTGGTTATACATACACACACGCACATACACTCACACAGTGCAGTCTCTCACAGTGCGCTCTTGAAATGCATGAAAATCTCATAACAAAGGAAGACAGCCCTGGGTAAAGTCCAGGCTGTGGCTTGAGTGAATGGGACCAACTCACTAGAGATGTCTAGGTCCAGAGGAGTAGTTAGCGCCACAACCACATAATCTGCTTAAGCTACTCTAACCTTATGGCAGGCTAATATGGACTTTAGCCACCTTAATGATGAGGTGCAGGAGAATGTCAAGAAGATGCTGTGGGAAGAATCAGCTGTTTTTACAAATTAGATATTTTCCTAGTTTACTGATCACTCCTAAGGACAAGATTCCAGTGCAGAGAGCTGACTCCACCACTTCCACACCACTGTTTATAGAGATGGCAAATTGGCATATTTTGGCAAAATACTGTAATACACAAAACATTTGACTCCATCAAAGAGTACACCATGCACTTCAGAGAAATGGTATGAAGCTGATGCCTGAAAAAGCTGTTTTGATGAGAAGATAGGTGGATCACTTTGTGTCATCTTGGGGAGGGAGTATCCCAATCCCAAAGACCTGGATGCAGTGCAGTCACTGTGCACCAGGACACTGAAAACAGTGGGAGATGTCAGAATGCTCACTGGGCTCCTGGGCTATTACTGTTCCTACATCCAGGGCTTTTCATGGATAGCACAGCCAATCCATGAAATCTATGTGCTACTCCAAGTCAAACCAGCTGTAAATCATGGTATATTATTTATTTATTTATTTATTGTTAACGTCCTCCTTAGCACCAGTGGGTATTCTAATGACAGGAACACGGTCATACTCTTACACAAGTCTCATATCATACACAAAGTCACATATCAATATGCAAGTTAATGACAATTTAGCATTTCCAATTTACCAAGCGTGCATGTCTTTGGACTGTGGGAGGAAACCAGAGCCCCCAGAGAGAAACCCCCACAAACACAGGGAAAACATGCAAACTCCACACAGATCGAACCTGGGTCCTCTTGCTGTAAGGCACTATCCACTGTCCACCGTCCGTAAAGAATGGTAAAATCAAAGTCCATGACTACGTTCCAGAACACCTGTAGATATAAGAACACACATTTAAATAGAAGCCACATTGCACCTCAGCCTCTTTATTTTTTTAGAACAAAAACATGAGATCCCAAAAAACCTCAAAGTCCACCCAAATACATCTTAAGAACTCAGATATTTCAATTACTTTGAATTTATCCAATAATTATGACTGGAATGGTATTTAAAATGTACAGTTAATTTCAACAGGATGTTCAGTGAACCTAAATAATAAAATGTTTATACAATAGTCCATCATTAGTCCATATACTTGTTTCTGGTTCATATTGTAGAGTTTAATGTTTTTTAATGTTGTTTTCTTAGATATGTTTGTGCTTTCATGCTTCGTGAGTGAATAAAAACTTTTATTTAAAAAAAAATGTGGGTCAGATCCAGGATACAGCACTCCTGGATCAGAGAAGCTTAGAAACCAGTTTTGGCAGTTCATCATTGTTGGGTAATAAACCCCTGAACTTCAGGTCATTAACCTACTGCTGCCATATAATGTCCTGCTGCTGGATTTGCTAAAAAAATAAATAAATAGGTGATAGGTGGAAACATTTTTATTAATTATCCAGTTTGTACAAGAATTAACAATCTTTGAAATTACTTGTCTTACTTTTGTGTCTATAGTCTGTGTCTTTAAAAGAGTGCCCCTTGTTATTTATGCGGAAGACAACACAAGTATTACTTATTATTACAAAGTATAATTAACATGTTATCCTCTTAATTTCTCTGACTTTTAGATGCCTTAATTACTGTAGAGAGTTTTACTGTTGATCAATGTCTTTTGAGATATAGAATATAGGGAGCATGTGGTTAATGTAGAATGTAGAATAAATATGAAGATAACAAATTAAATGAAAAGGAGTGTATATAAAATTGTATTAGTTATATAATAGTATGATTCCACTATGTGAATGATTGACATGATGGCAGAAAAACTGGGTGTACCAGTCATGCAAGCTATCACCGGAATTTCTTTACCAACGGAAAGTATAAGTAGAACAACAATACGACAGCTACCATGTTGGACTACTTGATTATTGCTGGGATTTGCATGTGCCTTTTCCTGGTATTCAGGATCCAAACACCCAATAATTTACCACCTGGGCCCAGACCCATCCCTATATTCGGGAACCTGTTTCAGTTCAACATAAGAAATCCTCTGAAGGACTTTGAAAGGGTATGGAATTGCTTGAATTTTAATGCTTGTCTGAGCTATAACTATAACTATAGTTAACACGCTGGCTACAACTATAACTATAACTAATATATATGCATGTAGCTTAGATGTAATCCTTTATGAAATACTATTTATAGTGTTACTCTTTGGTCAACAAATCAAGGCAAAATTCATCTAAATTCTTACCATATAATGTACTGATGCACAATGTTGCATGGATCTCTGCAGAGAACTGTTACTGGAGAACAGAGCTATTGCTGTCAGTCTAAATTGTACATACAAACTTTTTTGCTTTTGTTTGAGAGAATATGAGGTCAGTTAACAGACAGATCTGAGCTGCTAATATTAAAGTAAGAGCATTTTATTGAAACAGCAAAGCTAGAAGCCAACTGCTTCTAGTAAGTCTACCTGAAAAGTTTTTCGGGTCCCACATTTTAAAGGCATTTTTCAAGAGATTTACTAAATGGTAAGTTCATGAGTCATTGTTAATTTATTGCATTTTATTTTATGTCATCTGTGAATGTAACTAGATTATCCAGAGAATCTTTGCCCATGGTTATTGATGAATTGTGCAGTTCCTGGGGAAGTATTGGGGTGTTCACCTTATAAATACTTAATGTTGTGCCCTTGCTCCTTAAAGACACAGCAACCTTTTAAAATTACATTTAGATTTTTAAATCTCATTACTAGCTGTAAATTGCCCCATACTGTGTACAATGTGTTTTAGGTCTAAAGTGTTTCGAGTCCTGCTCATGTCGATCTTGCAATTTTCAATTTGCATAAAAATTTGTATAAATTTTTATAAACGTGTCTGACTTTTATTGTTTACTGCTTCTTTTGTTGGTTTGTTCAGCTTCTTGCACCTTCTCTAGCACTGCTTTAGCTCTGCGGGACATTTATGCTTGTTATATCCCCGGTTTGAACCCAGGGGATTTGACAGGTTTGCCAGATATTAGCAATGATGTTTTAAAATATTTTTAATCTTGATTGTTTGCCTTCAGCAACCACAATAAGTGAAACAACAATAACTAATCTACTGTGACTTTTAATTATGCTATTATGAAATTAGGATCCAATTATTTACACTCAACATTATATGTATATCTCTGATCACTGGTGTTTCTCAGCATTAGTGCTTCTGTATTGTAAATTAGTCTGTCCAGGAGTTGTGAATAAAAATGCAGAGATTATTATAGACTTTAGATCCATATGATGGTTCAAATTTCACAAAATTCCAAAACAAATCTCAAAAGCCGAGCAATGCAATGTTCAATAACTAAAACACCAGGCAAAGTTCCAAAACAGTAAAGAGTACATGCATACAAAATACAAAGTATATGTCCAATTATATGTTAAATCGAAGTACGTTGATGGGCTAGTCGAGGACAAAAAAAGAATTAGTGTGATTACATTATAACTGCTAAGTAGCAACAAATATTATTTACTTTGTGTGTGCAAGAACAGAAAGCTTAATTAACTTAGAAGTGAAAAACTGAATGTGAATTTAAAAAAATAATAATGAGGGTATGTAAATACACTGGTATGTATTTACTACTACAGCATTTTCTTTTATGTTACAGCATAGTAATAATACTACTACTCATGTTATATCATGTCATAAGCTGTCATATTTCTCAAATACCCTCTGTCTCACGTTTGTAATAGTCTAGCTCCTTATCATCCAGTACACATTATACTATTGTCCTTCCAGGTCATACTTGGTCTTCACTACTACAAAAATAATAATAATGATGGTGATTAGGATGATGATAATAATAGGCCAAGGTTACCATGTATCCTGTAATTCTGAATTTAAGAATATTGGTAGAGATGTCAATAATATAGAAACAAATAACATGTTGGCAATTATGGTTTAATTATTTGAAACTTTTGTTCATCTTTAGTTTGCCGAGCGCTATGGAAGTGTTTACAGTCTGTATTTAGGGAGAAAACCAACTGTCGTTCTTAATGGTTTCCATGCTATGAAAGAGGCCCTAGTGACAAAATCTGTAGACTTTGCAGGACGCCCACAAAATATATTGGTCACCGACCTAAATGAAGGAAAAGGTGAGCTCATAAATGATTACCCACTAAAATGTGGTTAGTAAATGGTCTATTTTTTATATTTATACTTTACTTACACGTGAGGCACTAACATGAGTGAAATGTAACAGGAGTCATACTTGCTGATTATGGTCCTGCATGGAAGGAGCATCGTCGCTTTGCCCTAATGAGCTTGAGAAACTTTGGCATGGGGAAATATTCTATGGAGCACAGGATTTTGGAGGAAATTAAGCACATTGTTTCTAAATTGGAAAATTTTGCTGGTATTAACATTATGTATCATGTTTTTCTATTATATTGTGTCATTATGTTTCTATGTTCTACAAACCCAGTTCTTGGGACAAAGTACACACTGTACAAACTGTAAATAAAAATGGAATGCAATTATTTTTAAATGTAAGAAACAGATATTGTATTCACAATAAAACATAGACAACATATCAAATGTCGAAATTGAGACATATTGAAATTTCATTCTAAATATTGTCTCAATTAAAATTTCGTGACAGCAACACATCTCAAAAAAGTTGTGACGAGGCAATAAGAGTCTGGAAAGGTTAAAGTTACAAAAATAAACAGCTGGAGGACCAAATGGCAATAGGTCATTTATATGGCTGGGTTTAAAAAGAGCATCTTGAAGTGGCAGCAGCTCTCATAAGTAAAGATGGGAAGAGGATCTCCCAATTCTGTGCCGACAAATAGTGGAGCGTTAAAAATTGCAAAGATTTTGAGCATATCATCATCTTCAGTGCATAATATCATCAAAATATATAGGGCCGGAAAAACATGTCATGGGTGCCTATGATCTTTGGGCCCTTAGACGGCACTGCATCACATACAGGCATGCCTCTGTATTGAAAATCACAAAAACGGCTCAGAAATAATTCCAGAAAATATAAACTGTGAACACAATTTAACGTGCCGTCTGCTGTTGCCACCTAAAACGCTATAGTTCAAAGAACAAGCCATATCTAAACAAGACCCAGAAGCGCAGACAGCTTCTTTGGGCCAAGGCTCATTTAAAATGGACTGAGGCAAAGTGGAAACTGTTATTTAAGTTATTTATGGAATTCAGGGACGCCGTGTCATTCAGACTAAAGAGGAGAATGACGACCCAAGTTGTCAGTGCTTAGTTCAGAAACCTTTAATTGTGCCTATTGTGTGTGGCATGGGCAGCTTACACATCCGGAAGGACACCATTAATGCTGAAAGGTATAGAGAAACAGCCATTCTATCCAAATGAACTCGCATTTCCAGCATGACAATACCATACCACATACAGCATCATGGCTGCATAGACGAAGGGTCCAGTTAATAAACTTTCACCTGTAGAAAACACTTGGCGCATCATAAAACAGAAGTTATGACAGAAAGACCTAAGACAGTTGAGCAACTAGAATCCTACATTATACAAGAATAGGTTAACATTCCTATTCCTCAACTTCAGCAAATGGTCTTCTCAGTCCCCAGATGTAAACATGGTCTTGTCCAAATTTTGTGGTGTTGTCACGAAATTTAATATCACCTAATGTTTCTTTTTAAATGATACATTTTCTCGATTTAAACATTCAGTATGACATCTATGTTCTATACTGAATAAAATATGGAATTTTTAAACTTCCACATCATTGCATTCTGTTTTTACTTACAATTTGTACTTTGTCCCAACTTTTTTGGAATTGGGTTTGTATTATGTAATGTACTAAAAAGGCAATAAACATAGGGCTTCTTTTTATAGGGGGCTTCATTGATCCTCAAACTTTGTTTCATGATGCAGCATCAAATATAATCTACTTGGTTTTGTTTGGCGTTCGCTATGACTATGGAAGTGAAACCCTCAAACAATATGTTAAGATTTTCAAAGAAAGCACCAAGATTGTGAATGGACCATGGGGAATGGTAAGTTATAATCACTAGACCAGTAAATTGATAAATGTGTGGCCAAAACTATTTAGACCCCAAACCACCTTTCTTAATGAGTGTTTTCCCACTATATATCTAAAATTCATTTTTATGAAGTAAACAATAATATTTGACTTCACTGAAATTAAGTGGCAGCACATTCATGCAGTGGGTAGTTCTGTGACCTCACAGCAATAGGATGACAGGGAAAGTTTACTTTATCTCCCTGGGTTTCCTCCAGCATTCCAAAAATATGCACAGTAGGTTAATTGGTGTCTCTGAATTGGCCCTTGGTGTATGAATGTGTGTGTGTGCCCTATATCATAGAGTGGCGTCATGTCTAGGTTTGTTTCAGCTCTTGTACCCAGAGTTGCCTGGTGGAATTGTAGATTAAGCAAAAGATTATGGATGAATGGAATTAAGTTGGCCAAATAGACAAATAGACATGGAAGAACAAAAATCACATGAACAGAGGCATCAACCCCACTGGATGGATTTCATGCTGTTATAGCAACTAAACTAAAAAAACATATGCAAAACACTAGGTGTCCACATACTTTTGAACAAAATTTCATTTTGGGTTTGAAGTAATAATCTAAAAAACTAATATCACTAATAAATTCTTAAATATACAAATAATCAAATCTATTGGTTTCTTGTAGATCTATGATACTCTCCCATTTCTGAGAGCCCTGCCTCTTCCTTTTAAGAAGGCCTTTGAAAACAATGACTTATTTAAAAAACTGACAAAGGACATGATCATCAATCACAAGACAACAAGAGTCCCTGGAAAGCCAAGAGACCTTGTTGACTGCTATCTGGATGAACTTGATACAGTATGTACAGATATGACTCTAAGATTGCTTTACTAGTGCATGGAATGCCAAACATTTCATGTGTTTTTAACAGAGAGGTGATGGATCATCTTTTGATGAAGAACAGCTAGTATTTTTTATTTTAAACCTACATTCAGCTGGGACCGAAACAACATCGAGCACCCTCCTTACAGCTTTCCTCTACCTCACGGCTTATCCAGAAATTCAAGGTTTATATTATATTTAATTGAACTTCATTATGCTGGTTGTGCATAGGTTGAAAACTGTGCTGTTAATGGATTGAATTGTATATGAATTGAATTGAATAATGCCAACCTCACTGTTTCTAGACAAATGCCAGCAAGAGATTAAAAAGATTCTGAATGAAAAAGCTCATGTGACTTTTGAGGACAGACTCGACATGCCATACACACAGGCTGTGATTTATGAGACTCAGCGCATTGCCAACATCGTTCCTCTGGGTGTTTTTCACTGCACCACAAGAGATACTGAACTGTACGGCTACAGCATACCAAAAGTATCGGTTTCACATCATTTGACAAATAGTGATTTACCCTCTGTTACCCATGCTAATTATTTTCTTTCTATTCTATGCGTTCACTTCAGGGAACTATTATTATCCCACACCTCTCCTCTGTGCTGAGTGAAAAAAGCCAGTGGAAGTTCCCTCATGAGTTTAATCCATCAAACTTCCTTAATGACCAGGGCCAAATTGAGAAGCCTGAAGCCTTCATTCCATTTTCTTCCAGTGAGGACTGGCTTCAGTTTATTTCAGAAAAAAAAAAAAAATTTTATTAAGATTTCAAAACACAATGTCAAAATTAATAAGTTAGCATGGCATGGTAATGTGTGTCGCTTTGTATGTGTAGGGCCTCGCATGTGTCTTGGTGAGAGTCTGGCTCGCATGGAACTCTTTCTCATCTTGGTCAATTTGTTACAGCACTTTCAGTTCTTTTGGCCTGAAGATGCAGGAAAACCAGACTTCACTCCTGTGTATGGAATTACACTTACACCCAAACCGTACAGGATGGGAGTCAGGCTAAGACAAGCAGCCTAGGAAATTTAGTCAGTAAATAACTATAGGTCAAGAATATGCAAGGTTGTAACACGTTTTTATTATAACCAGTTTCTCATAAAGTAATTGTATTACAATTAAAGAAATTGTAATACAATAAACCCACATCTGTCAGCTACCCATAAACTCCACTGAAACATATATGCAAATGATTATAAGGGTAAAGGTGGAAATATTAATCATTTATCTATAATCAACATGTGATTAGCAAGATTTCCATAGAAGAAATGTTGTACTAATCATTGTTTATTATAAGATAATAATTAATATTCTACTCTTTATGTGTGTATATGCTGTGTCCTTTGTTCACCTTTGTTCTGTGTGGTTTCAGCAGAGACAGATGTTTGTATTGATCGTGGAAACATAACAACTTGGGTCGTCCTTCTCCTTTTTAGTCCGAATAACAAGACATCCCTGATTTCCATAAGAAACTTTAAATTTTCATTCGTCTGACCACAGAACAGTTTTCCACTTTGCCACAGTCCATTTTAAATAAGCCTTGACCCAGAGAAGACGGATCTTCTGGATTTTGTTTAGATACGGCTTCTATGAACTAGAACTATAAACTAGAGTTTTAGCTGGCAACGGTGAATGGCACGATTAATTGTGTTCACAGATAATGTTCTCTGCAAATATTTCTGAGCCCATTTTGTGATTTCCAGTACAGAAGCATGCCTGTATATGATGCAGTGCTGTCTAAGGTCCCGAAGATCATAAGCACCCAGTATGGTTTTCCGCCCTTGACTCTTACGCAGAGAGATTCTTCCAGATTTTTGCATATTTTGATGATATTATGCACTGTAGATGATGATATATACAATCTTTAGTTCTGAGAGCCCTTGTCACTACAAGATGCTCTTTTTATACCCAGTCATTTTAATGACCTATTGCCAATTGGTCCTCCAGCTGTTCCTACTTTGTACCTTTAAAATTTCTTGCGTCTTATTGCCTCTCCCAACTTTTTTGAGATGTGTTGCTATCACTAAATTTCAAATGAGCCAAAATGTCTCACTTTAGACATCTAATATGCTATCTATGTTCTTCTGTGAATATAATATCAGTTTTTGTAAATTATTTAATTCCGTTTTCATTTAAAGTTTGTACTTTGTCACAATTTTTTTGGAATCGGGTTTGTATGTCAAAGTAAAACCTGGGAGTGTGAAACCTGAGTGTTTCCATGAGACAATACATCCGTGTATGACAAGTGTGTTATTTGTTTTGTAATATCCTAAATGTTGATTTAACTCTCTTAGTCCCCAAGATTCCAAGGCATGTGAACAAGTGTGAGTTTAATTATTAAAAGCAGATTCAATTGTTGGTGTTCTTGTGACAGTAGGCCTTCTTTTTTTAGTTATATTAAATAATGCACATTGAGACAAAAGTCTGAATGCAAACAATATAAAAATAGTAACAGACCTTAGAACAGCAGTAATAATGCCACCAGAGGGCCCCATGATGCAAGTAATAATAATATATAGTAAACTGTATATTGAAAGCCATGTTAGGCTACACATACTCTAGTTATTACTAACTACGACGAATAGCATGTCCACATTAATTACCACTAATGTGGTAAAAGAGACATAAAATCATTAACGGTTCTTTTCAGACCTACACCAATACATATTCAGTGAGGACATATTTTGGGGTGTTGTCCCTTAATGTGTGAATGTCTGTGCCCTACGATGGAGTACCACCCTGTCTATGGTTCACATATAATGAGTGGCTTGTGCTGAGAATGGACATATGGATATATTTCCTATTTACTCACCTGCAGTATTACACACTCACATTTACAGACTATTTAAAAGACTTCATAAAAAATCCCCCAACCGAAGATGGGATCCTCTTTTGAGTGTGCTTCCTCTTAAAGATTCCTTATCTTATCATTTCAGAGAGATTTTCCTTGCCGTTGCACCGTCTGGCTTGCTCTTCCGGGATTTAAATGTGTTAACTTGCATAAACTTCATGGATCTCATGCTGAAACTGTGTTGTGATAGTGTCACATTCCAATAAGCGATAGCCTACTTCTCATGGGTTTCATCTGGGTGCTCAGATTTCCTCCCACAGGCCAAAGGCATGCGGTAGGCTAAGTAGTGTCATTAAATTGCCCCTACAGCTGACAGGAGATTGGGAAGCTCCGTCTATTCCTACTCCAAAGAGCACATCTGTGTAGCCAACCACGGGGATGCAGTGACTGCGTATGACATTATATACTGTGCGTCCACCCCTTGGCAACTCCATGTATAAAGATCTGGCGAAGCCACTGACCGAGCAGACCTAAGATGAGAAGTGGTCTATGTCTGGAAAAAATCAGGGCAGAGCCAGTAAACCGGCAGCGCTAAGACCCAGTGAATTCGTAGCACACGTGCACGGGCGTCGTTACCCAATCTGCCCTACACGGTGCAGGCGCTTAATTCGGTACTGCTCCAGTCGCAAGTTTCAGCACTTGATCGTCGGGTCATGGCAGCGAACCGGGTGGGAAAACGCTATAACGGTAAAGTGCAGTCACCAAACAGAGGGTCCGGGCGGGACTCGGGACTGAGTGTACAGAAAAGACAAGCCCGAGTCACAGTCAAATATAACAGAAAGGAGCTGCAGAGGCGCCTGGATGTGGAGAAGTGGATCGACGCGGGGCTGGACGAGCTCTACATGGGAAGGGTGAGTAGATTTAATTTTAATCCAATTTTACAAATCTTTCTAGAACATGTAAAATGTTCAGCAAATGTGATTATAAACATGCGACTGTATCCATGGGCAAGTTCCATGAAGGGTGGAGTCAATAACCTACTGGTCATAATTTTCACGGATATAGTTTACTTCTTAAATCAACTCCCTATATCAATCTTTTCACATAAGACTCTCTGTGTGTTTTTTTGTTTGTTCATTGCTTGATTAACGTCAAGAACACACATTTCACGTTACACACAAATCAGGTATCTATAAACAAGTCGTTTAGCATCTCCAATTCCCCCCACCTGTCTTTGTGGGAGGAAACAGGAGTACTCGGGGTAAACCAACGCAAACATGGGAAGACCCTGCAAAATAAACAGAAATTTACTGGGGATCGAACCCGTTTTATTATTAAATAATTAGTATAGCAATAAAAAAGTGTGTTCCCCAAACTACTAATAATCGTAGATGTGAAAATGTACATAGGTATTTCAAACATTATACGAAGTCTGTGTAAGTGTGTTACAAAGCATTGTGTGGATTGTTTATCAATCCACGAAGCCAGGATTAATGCAATCATTTGCTTATTTAGGATATGAATAATTAACAATTATTAACAATTGAGAAATGTATGAAAGGTTTCATAACAGCACAAGCTTGTGTTAGCAGCCAGTTTACTGAATGTAAACGGAACAAATTAGCTAATAATAAACATAATGAGTTTGTATTGTACACAATGACAAGAAGAATGGGTGTTGGTTTGATTTAGTTGATCATATCATAATATCATAAGTTGCTGTACAGCTGGTTTCTAGACTGCATTAAGATTTAAATAATACACAAATTAATTTTTGCATTCTCACAGGCCAGTGTTCTAATCTCCTCATTTTCCAAATGTCCTCCATTAATCCACTAATAAGTACTGGATGTATTGTAGTATACATTAGTTTTAACTAGAGATTGAGTGTCTGGCATAAACCTAGAGAACATAAGAAATGTGTCCATTGTTTGTAGTTATTGTATTAAATTCTGGCTTTATATTATCGGAAAATCAACAGGCATTAATATAAAGCTAGTTTCGCATGCTATGTATGTTCATAGAGCACATGGTGTTGAATAAGAAAGTGCAGTAAAAGTGCACAGAAAACAGTCTTTCCAAAATCAAGTGGTCATTTGTATGATAAACAGTAATTAGTTAATTATATAAGATTTCTATTCTTGAATGATCGATGATTTTCATGTCATTTGTATACCTGGATATCTGTATCAGCATGTCAGCATTTATTTAGGGAGGATTCTGCTATACCTACCAGCCCCCACCAGCATCTTATTATTAAGGATCCAATAATAGCACAAAAGAGCACATGTGTACCCCTGGTAGGTACAGAATTTAATACAGCGTAATAGACAGAGCCTTGACAATTTGCATCTAATCACTTGTAACTAAACAAGAACAGCCATGAGGCCACACCTGCTTTGTGTTGACCTACAGCTTTGCATTCACATGCAGTACATGAATGCATTCAGTATAAAAACAAGAGTGTAATTTGTTAGTAGCAATTGTCTGTACAGTTGGAAAAACTAATGGTTAAAAATATACCACAACATTGTCATCTCCCTATAACCAGATATATAGCACAAACAGAGACTGTAATCAGACTCCCTTCTGTAACCTCTTTCATTTCCGGAAAGACCATAACCTCGACACCCCTAGTGCCGGGTAGCCTGGTCTCACAATGCTAATGATTCTGGGATTGATTGATCACTATCTCCTGGGTAAAGTGTTGGGGGCTGGTGATGTAAAGACCCCATATGTCAGTGTAGCACACAAAGAAAGCCTCTGTGAATAGACATCACTCTCATAAAACTTCCCTCTTAGCTTAAATACAGAGTATCACATGCTCAATTAATTATAGCAGTTAGACATGTGCTAGAGTCTAGAATAACTGCGTAAACCGATTAGTTAGTTTGCACAATTGCACAATTTATAAAATATACTCGGAGCAAGAATGAGAGCACCAACTGGAGACTGTTTTATGTGACTATTTAATGCAGACTCAAACATGCATCATGATTAGACATTATTAGAGCAGTGGACTTTGTCTCAAATAGAGTTTAACTAGAAATATAGATTTTTTTTTCTCACTGAACAGTAAAAATATGTTTTGAAATACAGAATTGAAAGAGCAATGGAGTCAACTAGGCACTTAATTATATAATACTAAATATACAAATTTTGAGCAATTATGGAGCTTATACTGGAATAAATCATGTGTGTTTATCTGTTGGTTTGATTAAAGTGACCAGAGTCTGGCCAGATGTCTGACTGAGCAAGTGTTTCAGCCATTCCCTTGAGTGTATGAAGGGAAAATGGCTTTTTTATAGTATGTTGCCCTTTGTTTGGAGAAACACTTATACAGTGATGTATTCAGGGCAAGAGATTAAATACAATAAAGTGAATAACGAGTTTAACTGTAAAGTACTGACTAAGATAGAGGACAAAAGTACATATCTCATTTATCTGACTGTTAAAATATTTATTCACTACAAAAAAATTAAAATGCTCTTCACCAGTTATAAAGGCTGCAGTATGATGACCACAGAGTAAGTAAATGTGCGTATAGTATATTAAAGCCATATTCCAGTGAAGTTATGTAAAACATAAATAAAAAAAGAATATGGTCATTTGCAAATCGTTTAAAATAATGTATAAACTTAATTATTTTAGCAAATATTCACTCATTGTGAATTTAATGCCTAAAAACATGTTCCAAAACATTTGGGACAGTTTCATGTTTACCAGTGTGTTATATAATCTTTATATAATATATATATATACATACAACTTTAGTTGCTCAACATTTCGGGGTCCCCGTTGTCATATTTCGCACTTCATAATGTGCCACACATCTTCAATAGGAAACAGGTCAGGGCCACAGGCAAGCCAGTCTAGTGTCCTCCCTCTGTTGTAACACATGCAGAATGTGGCTTGGCGTTGTTTTGCCGATATAAGAAAGAAAGTCCCTGAAAAACAAGTTGTTCCAAAACCAGTATGTACCTTTAAGCATTAATTGTGCCTTCACAAGTTGCCCATGACATGGACACTAACAAACCAAACATACCATCAGAGATGCAGGCTTTTGAACTTGTGCTTATGACAATATGGACAGGCCTTTTCCTCTTTCGCCCGAAGGACAGAACATCCATGATTTCCAAAAACAATTTGAAATTTGGGCTTGTTTTCTGAAGTGTTCCTGAACCCATATGGTAATATCTGTTACAGAATGATGTTGGTTTTTATTGCAGTGGTGCCTGAAGAATAGAAGGTCCTGGGCACTCAATATTGGTTTTCGGCTTTGCTGTTTATTTGCAGAGATTTCTCCAGATTTCTTTGAATATTCTGATGATATTATGGACTTTACATGATGTAATCCCTAAATACCTTGCAGTTGTACTTTGAGAAACATTGTTCTTAAACTGTTGAACTATTTGCTCTCGCAATTGTTTAAAAGATGGTGCACTTTTTTACCTGTGGAATGTTTTTTGCGCATTCCTCAACTTTCCCAGTCTTTTTTTGTCACTGTCCCAAATGTTTTTGCAGACATTAAATTCAAAATGAGTCAATATTTAGGGGTCAGCCGTTATATATATTAGTAGATTTATAATTACTTTATTTGTATGATATCATGATGCATTACTGTTGAAAGGTATTAACATATTAACGCTTGAGGTTGAGTAACAGTACAAAGATGAATGATGACATATTCCATCAATATGTGGACTTTGCAACGGGATAGACGTACATGCTGGATCTTGTTTACACAAACATTCCCGGTGAGTACAAGGAAGAATCCTGCCCCCATCCCAGATACTTAGACTACATATATTTTATCAGACCACATATATTTCCAGCATACAGAATGCTCATCACATGCTCTAAACCAGTTCAGAAACAGGCGAAAATCTGGCAAGCTGGAGCCATCTCTGCTCTTCAGGACTTTTCAAGCAACTGATGGCAGCTTCATCAACTTGGAGGAATTCAGTTCATCGGTAAAGAAATAGATCAATAACTCCCTAGGACTGATATCCCTGTCTCCAAGACAATCAGTGCCTGCAAAGGTGCATGCGCTTCTGAAGGTGTGAGTCTCTGCCTTTAGATAAGGAGATAAGGCAGCTCTGAGAACAGCGGGGTCTGTAACAGTGATGCCTCCCTTCTAGATGCACTGAGCAGCCTTTACAGTCCTTTTGAGGCACAAAATGGTGAGACAGTGAGGAAATCCACCCTTAATTACTGTTACCAGGTGCTGTGTCTCATCACAGCTGATGTGAGAAAAATCCACAGAAATCTGTTGGACCAGACATTATTACTAGCAGAGTACCCAGGGAATGCACAGTCTAGCTAGCAGATGTTGTCACAGACACCTTTAACGTCACAGCATCTCTGCCTGTTTTGGGAATTGTATGTTTTCAGATACTTAAGTCATCAGAATCCCCAATATTCAATTATTTAAATGAAACAGAACACACATTTTAAAATAAGCTGGACTGGATGAAAAAGTAAAAGTCCTAAAGCCCTTTTGACCCTTTTTGCTCTCAGCATCTGCGTATTTTTAAGTGCACTACTGGATGTCTTAAAAGTTCTCGATAATATTATCAAGTATTATTATTAATAGTACTATTAATATCTTGTCTACTCTGAGGACTAATATGTTCTAAAAATGTACTCAATTCAGTCAGCACGGTGGTGTAGGGGTGGCATTTCCAGGGTCCACAGGGGTTTCCTTACACAGTCCAAAATCATGTGGTAGGCTAGTCGGTGTCTCTAAATTGCCCTTACAGCTAACATGAAGTTGGGGAAATGCAATCAACTTATCTCTGTCCCACAGATTACATCTGTGTAGCCAACCATCTCAAAGCACGGACTGTGTGTAAAATGACTCAAGTTCTATTTCTGTTGGTCAATTTATGTGATGGTACATTTTCAGTAGCATTTACAATTAAAAGAAAGGTCACAGTCACCCCCGTAGGGGATTCTGCTTGGATCTTCTTTCTCTGACTGACCTTTCAGCAGTGACATTAGTTTCAGAATAGTTTAAGAACAGGGTAAGCCATTTT
>JAOUQT010000045.1:6701338-6714756 GCA_025769995.1 Xyliphius kryptos
GTCATTCCCAAGACGAATTGACGCTGTATTGGCCACAAAAGGAGGCCCTACACCATACTAATAAATTATTGTGGTCTCATCCAACCAGTCTAATGGAAGAATGTTTTTAATGAAAAACTGCATTCTAGCATAAGAAAGCTATCCCATCTCTGAAACATGGTGGTGACATTTTAATGGGTTGGGCCTATTTTGCTGCATCTAGGCTAGGATGGCTTAACATCATTGATGGAACATTTTGAATTATATCAGAGAATACTGAAGGAAAATAACAGTACATCTGTCCATGAACTAAATATCAAGAGAAGGTGGGTCATGCAGAAAAACAACAACCCTAAACACAAAAGTCATTCTACAAAAGAATGGTTAATGGAGAATACAGTTAATCTTTTGCAATAGCGAAGTCAATGTCCTGAACCTAATCCAATTGAAATTTTGTTGAAGGACCTGGAGCGAACAGTTGAGGATGTGAGGAAACCCAACAACATCCCAGATTTGAAACTTTTGTATGGAGGATTGGGCTAAAATTTCTCCAAGCCAGTGCAGTGCTATTCAACGTTTAGTTGGAGTTATTTCTGCACAGGGGTTCACACCATATATAATATTTTTGTCCTATTTGGTAAACTAGGTTCACCTTATCTACATTTAGGAAAATTTGATTATGATTTAGGTCATATTTTATGCGGAAATATATAAAAAATATATAAGATCTCAGCTAGTTCCTTTTCCTTTTAATCCACATGGGGTCACAGAAAGGCCAGTGCCTACCCGGCAACACTGGGCAAAAGGGCGGGAACAACCTTAGACAGAGCCCCAATCCATTGTAGGGCACACATTCACACACTAATGACAAGAATAAACCTAGAGTGCATGTCTTTTAAATACGGGAAGAAACAATAGCCCCTAGAGAAAACCCATACAAACTTGGGGGAACATGCTCCACACAAAAAGTTCCCAGTCCTTGCTGTAAGAAGACAGCCCTATCACTGTTCCACCTTTGAGTAGTTATTTATATACCTTTATTCAACCGAAAGATTCTTGCTGAAGTATTTCTTTTACAAGAGCATCCTGGCCAAGGTGGTCACTAGCACATCTGTTTGTCTTTTTGTATATAATATCAATATTATTAATAATAATAATTCAATAGAAAATACCCTGATAATTATTAGAATTATTCATGAAGGCGTGCACTTGTTTTTTTTTATTGTCAACAGTAAATCAAATAGCAGTAAAACTCTTACTGTCTTACCGTTTTTTACAGAATCAGCAGAGGGCACCAAAGCTAGAAAATCACCTATGATGTCTCTAGAAATAAGATGTCCGATCCCTGTGCGTGTTGTATTACACACCTTGTATCATAGTAGGAAAGACCAGACAGCATCTTCTTAGCATGAATGCATGCACATCATGGTATCCCTTGAGTTTCGTACCTAAGTGTGCTTTTAAATTTATTTTAAATGTGTTGAATAGATTTTTCAGCCAACAGTTTACAACAGCTAAAGTCTACCAACAAAGTAACAAATTGATTAATAACTATTTAGAACCCCAATTCTAGTTAAGTTAAGAACCCATATTCAGTTAAATGCACTAAAAAGACAAGATATGTAATGTTCAAACAGATAAACTTTATTGTTTTGCTTTGGGAAACTGAGGAAACTAATTGTTGAAGCTTTGTAGGTATAATTGTACAATTTTAGCAGCTCAACAGTCCAGGGTCTTGTATTTTGTTATATTTAGCATTTTTTTGGCCAGTCTAGTACCCACACTGTTTAACTACAAAGCCACGCTGTTGTAAAACGTGCAAAATGTGGCTTGGCATTGTCTAGCTGAAATAAGCAGGGACATCTGTGAACAAGTTGCTTGGATGTCATCACATGCTGCTCCAAAACCTGCATGTACATTTCAGCATTAATGGTGCCTTCACAGATGTGCAAGTTACCCATGCGATAGGCAGTAACCATAGGCAGTGACAATCCTGACAGTTTTTGTTATCTTTGACCTGGAGGACACAACGTCCATGATTTTCCAGTACAAATTAAAATGTCGACACTAAGACATTTTACCACTTGGGTCAGATCATCTCAGGCCCAGAGAAGCCGGTGGCATTTCTGGGTGTTGTTGATATATGGATTTCACATTTCATGGTTTTAACTTGCACTTGTAGATGGGAGATGAATTGTGTTCACTGACAGTGGTTTTCTAAAGTTTTTTGTTCCCATGTGGTAATATCTGTTGAATGGTAATTCTCCAGTGCCGTCTGAGGGATCGAAGGTCATGAGCATTCAATATTGCTTTTCGGCCTTGCCACTTACTTTCTTTAGATTCTCTCTAGATTCTCTGAATCTTTTGATGATATTATGGACTGTAGATAATAAACCTTGCCTGTGCCTTGCCTGTAAATATCTGAATTTATACAATTTATAAATTTATACACAATCATGGCACCTGTTTTGAATTAACGTGTTCACCTGTGGAACATTCCAAAACAGTGTATTTTGAGCATTTCTCAACTTTCCCAGTCTTTTCTTGACCCTGTCCCATCTCATTTGGACCATGTTGCAGGCATAAAATTCATAATGAGTGAATATTTGCAAAAACATTTAAGTTTGTCAGTTGAAACATTAAACTGGAACAATCAGTTGGAACATTAAATATCTTGTCATTGTAGTGTATTCAGCTGAATTCGGGTTGAAAAGAATTTAATCATCATTCTGTTTTTTGTTTTACACAATGTCCCAACTTCATTGGATTTGGGGGTGTATGATAACTATCCAGAACTTTTATTCATAAGTTTGTAGTAGCACTCTTAACAGAAATTACAGCAGGAAATTTGTTTCTACAGTTTTTCCTGTCAAAACTTAAAGCCTAATCAGATTGGTTAGAGAGCATCTGTGAAATACATCTCCAGTCCTCACTAAGGATGTTAAATAGGCTTTAATTTTGGGCTTTGCTGAGAAACACTACCAATATTAACTTATGTTAACAATTTAACTGTTGACTGTTGAGATGGCACCAGGGTTTCTGTCCCTCTAAAGATGAATCAAAAACACTTAAAAACAATTTAAGTTAAAAAGAAAAAGAATCATGTTAGGAGACTAACATGAAGACACAAAACTATTTTGATATATGTGTATTTACTGGTTTCTGTATGTCTGCAAATACATTGCAGAGTAAAAGTATCCATCTGTGTGAAAATTACTATTTTTACAGTTCACCTTTGTATGTTCCACTGTGAAAGTAACAAAACATTAAATCAGTATCATGAACAACAAGGAAACACTTATCATTAAGATAGCATATCATGCTAAATCTTCAGAGGGCTATACTTATTCATATGAGCTAATGAATAAAAATAACTCCCTGACAACCAAAGAATTAGATCACTCCTATAGGTCTGTGGGTCAGATACACCAATGTGTCTTACACTAAAAAAAACAAACAACATACCTCAAGTAAATAAACTGCAGGTGCACCCAGTGACCCCTGCTTTAACCCAAGGGTAGGCCAGTGGCTAATGTCAAGCCTGTGTTGCCAGCGGGACAGTGGGAAAGCACCTTCAGACCCAGGAGGCATACTTTGGGGACAAGCATCAATAAACAGTTGGGCAGACAAAAGGGGTTTGAAACAGGACAGAGGAGTCTAAAACAATCTACTGCTTTGCCTCCATTCAACTCTACTTCCCTTCACTGTATTACATTTAGTACACGTGGTAAGTTTACTTTAATGCAAACTCTCCTTATCTTTATAATCAGGGCCATTAATTAAAAAATGGTAAATAAACAAAATAAGATTTTTCTTAACATGGTATCCATTTGATGTACTTTCCCTGTATTCCCAGACTAATTAGCTTTATCGAAGTGCCTATGCTGACAGCACTCTGGGAAGGAGGGGGTTTAGATGAGGGAGAGGGATTTCTTAGTTGGTAAGAAGGAAAGGGGATGGCCGGCTTCCTGAGGAAAAAGCATGAGCTTTGCACTGAAAAACAGCTAAGGAAGTGACCACAGCCGCCCCACACTCCCGTGCCTTCACTTAGGACAGACACACGTATATAGTTTTACATTCTGGTATCAACCACCACATACAGCCTATAGATACACACTGACACCAGCGATACTCCGGAATGTTGCAGCTTTGAAGCTATTAGGCACAAACCACTTGTACCAACCTAATAAGGTAAGAACAAAATGTTGGGAATTTTCTGCAATTACTGTGCTGCCACTGGCTTTCCCAACTGACAATGTGAAACTTGTCTCTGCATACCATCTAAATTAGATTTCAGTTTATGGTGTTGATATAAAAAAGGATAGTGTGCTGTATTCAGTGACCAAGACATTAACATCAGGAAGTCTTTCTAACTTACTGATGTCTGTGTATGTAGATGACTCCTAGTTTACCTTTAACACAGTACGGAGATTTTAATGATCTGGATTATATAGTGCTAGTTATATTAGTTGTGGTCTATGTTCATAAGGTCTGAACAATTCTCTAGGTTTCCTAAAACTACCAAGTCATATTTCCTTATGATTGGATGAATCATAACAGTCTGTTTGTAAATATGTATTCCCCGTATGTCTATACGAGGATGTTCACACTGATGATGCATACATGGTAACATGACAGTGACAGTGTAGCAGTTACAAAAGACATATGCACAAATATATACTGTATATGTATACCATACTTACTATATAGACAAAGATATTTATACAGTACATATCATACAGATGTTAGAAATGTATATTTGAGAGTAGTAATAAACCAGATGTTTTCTGCAACTGTTACTAAATTTGAATCTAAAGTTCTTTGTGCATAAAAAGAACAACATTATTTTTAAAAAATAAAATAAAATTACTGGATGAAACTTTGATAATTCTATGTATAACCCCTAAAAATACACAAATAAATTTATGTTGGAATATCAGAAATTAACAATATATTAATATCTGATTTTATAAGTTGTGAATAAAACGTAACAGGTTGATTCTGGTTATGATGAGGCTGTCATTAAGGCAGGTAAAAAAACGTTGCTAATTTTTGGATGTTTAATGAAACCCTGAAGTGTTTCTGTCAAAGGTAATAGGGGAACTGACCCCAGCCTACAACTTGTTAAATTAATAATAAAATAAAGTAAATTCTTTCACAGGGAGAGATGTATATGGTAAGAAAGTAATACTTGTATATTAATAGCTTATATCTTTTTATAATCTGAACTGTGGGGAAGCAGATGGATGTGTACTAATATCCCCTTCCTCAAAAACATAAAGTTCTTATTGAGTGATCTTTTCAGCAACAACATTTAAAACCTCTATGACGTCAAGCTAGTGCTTATTCTTTCAGTTAGGACAGATGTCCTTAGTTCATACACCAGCACCAGGGTGCTCCAGCTGTAGTCAGCATAATTAAGAGGACACGGCTGGTCATCACTTTAGTCTGAACAAGCAAGGTAGCGGAAGATAGCTCCATCAGGCCTTGTGCTCATATGGCACATAATATTGCACATATTTCAGTAAGGGTAGATGGCACAATGAGAGGGCATTTTCTTTTGCTCATTAAAAAAGCCTGTGATTGAAGCATCCCCTGCTGGTCATCACACATGAGTAGTTTCAAATTTACATCAAATCAATACAAGGTGACATAAAAATATAAAGACAATAATAATAATAATAATAATAATAATAATAATAATAATAATAATGCATTCAACTTATACAGTGGATTTTAAGATACCCAAGCATCCACGGTAAAAAGCAATGAAGCACAGCAGCAACCTTAAAGGGCTGAAGCTGATATAGGGAGCCAAAACAAAGATTAAGCCTGGTTTATTATTTTTTAGGATGATAAGATTTCACACTCCTGTATAATAAATATGTTCATTTGTCCATTTCAGTCTATAAATTTGCTTTAGGAGAGCTATGATAATAACAATGCTGTAATTCCAAGTCACAGTCTGAATGCTGATCTCTCTGCCTATTGCTTCAATCACGTCATGCAATTTTTAAGAGGCTCGGCTAGCTGTTCCCATTCATTTAGTAATCTCGATAGAGCAGGGCATTGCCTAGTCCAATCTGTAAAATGCCTATGATCATGGTTATGAAAAAATATCCGTCCTCAATGTCCTCCATGGAAAGAGTCGCCAGACACACGACCCGACACTTTACCCGCAAGTCCATTATGTAGCCAGCTGCAAACGTTCTGTCAGGAAAGACTGGTTCCCCAATAGCCAGAACTCTCTTTGGAAGATAGAGTCAATTACGTTGAGAGACCATTTAATTAAATCCATAATTACTTAGTTTGACCAGCATAGTGTAAAAGATCTCATAAAGTAGTAGTAGACTAAACAAGACAAGATAAGCAAAGCAGGAGAAATAAAGGGCTTCATACTCACTTGTTCACAAAAATGCTTTTTCATACTCTGCACAAAATATTTAATAAATATCTGAATCAGACATTTTTTCTTGCTTAAGGCCTTAGTGACTTAGAGACAGCAACTTTAAATGGAAAGCACTAATAAGACTTTGCAGCCAAAATAAGTTTTAATATACCCAGTGTGCATATCAATATATTTTTATTAGTATTCTTTCCTACTAGTGTATTTAATGCAATTAAAAACAAAACATCAGAGGCGAAAGATTCAGTACTTACCTGCCATATTAGGTGGAACATTTATACAAACTTGTTTACAAAGGAATCTGGCATAATGCATTAAAACACACCACTGTAATAAACAGTGGACCATTTTTTATAAATAACTTTATATATTGCTTAATTTTGTTTTATAATAACAGTCAACACATCTAATGTTTTACACAGGACTAAAGACTTTTGCCTCAGTGATTAATTCCTTAGATACTTTGCCCACACAAAAAAATTCACCAACTTATTTAACTAAGCAATGGGTAGCAGCCTCTCATTGGATAATTACTGCATGGCCTATGCTCCCAAAGAAGAAGGTCAGTTGTGGAGGAGTGTATGATCAGGTTATTCCATCAGTGTATTTTCTTCTTCCCTGATGGCACAGGCATACTCCAAGGTGAAAATGCCAGGATTCATAGGGAATAAATTATGAAAAGATTATTCAAGGAACATGAGACCTCATTATTACACATGGGTTCCACCACAGAGCGGAAAACTTTGGGATATGCTGAAGAAGACTTGGACTTTCTCCCATCATCAATACAATTTCTTGGGGAAAATTTAATTTAACAGAAAAAATATAGTGTGACATTGCAGTAGCTTGTGGAAACTACGCCACAGTGACTACATGACATAATAAAAAGCTAAAGTTAGTCTAACATCAACTATTATCTAAATACTCTGAGACTGTACAAATATCAAATTACAAAATAAATCACCATAAACAAACAGAAATCTGCTAGGTTAATCAAACCCACACCAGCATACTGTCTCATTCAACAAAGTGATGGTAAATATTTTGAGGCAGCGTCAAGGTGACCTTCATTTTCATCAAGAAGGAAAGGACTCAAGGATCCTGAGTGTACAAAACAATGAGAAATCTTATTGTTATGCATGTTATTTCCAGAAATAATAGACTCCTCTCCATGTCAACTGCCCAATTCCACATCTTTATCAGCCACTTGCTTAAGATATGACATCAGTTCTTGCTCTCTTTTCACCCTATGTCAAGAAACAGGAACACAAGACTGATGCCCTCACTCTGTTTCCACCCTGATAGAGGCAGTTTAAAGTCTGTAACTCAGTATCAAGTAAGAGACACGAGACAGGGAGGTTACAGATCATGTACTGTACTCTAACACTGAGCTGGGAAAAGTCATACTTGTACATTCGATACGAATTTGAGTACCTTTATATACATTATATCTCATTTATGCAAAGGAATTTCTATTTACAGCACATGGCAGATGGCCGAGAGATCAATATACAACCAGGAAACATTAACACACGCCAGTATTCTTTGTGTGAGTTCAGCAAATGTAAGTTAATCAGTACATAAACACATAAACTACATTTTTCCCTTTAGAGAAAAGTTAAAGATCAAACTAATGATCTACAGAATATTTACACCTGCAGTTTGCCAGACACAAATGAACACTAAAAAACTTTCCTTAATACTGTCAGTGTTTAACAGTTGATTTGTTTTCTAAAAATAAGGTAAGCTATATTTAGTAGTAAAAAAATGTCACTCTGTCTGCTATCGGACAAGAGAGAGAACCATTTGAGTCCAGCCATTGTTTATAAATCCGTAGCCGAGTTTTCCTCAAGTGTTTACCCTATCACAAAAGGAAAAGTCATTTTCCTCATACTCATATTGGCTGCAATCATTATAGGGGAAGCGACTGTTTGGAGAAGCACACATACTCCTCCACCATACTCACAAAACAATGTCATTTTTTAGGCTGATGTGATTGAAATGTAGCTGTTGTGACGCATTGCCCGGTAATCTCCATTGTGTTTAGTTGACCAGTTGGTGCACAGTCTGGCTTCCTACGGGCACATGTCCAGACTGAATGTCACATGGCAAAAACAACACCATACATACAGAAAGACAGTGATAGGTGTGAGAAGTCACAGATTCCAAAGAAATGCAATCAATCCAAGTTCTTTCCTGTAGAAGTAAATCATTGTGGTGTGGTTCAGTTTGCACCAGCATGATCACTTTCTGATTAACTGGGATCAAAATAAATAGAAGGTGATGTCAGATATCGAGTCCTTTCGATATCTAACATGGTTTAAGCCATGCTATAGCGCCAATAGCAGCAACCTTTTTTTATTAAGACCAAACTAATACATTTTAAATGTAATTAAATGGTTTTGGGGCGATATTGTGACACAGTGTTAGTGCTGTTGCCTCACAGCAAGAATGACCCGGGTTCGATCTCCAGATGGGGCAACTGTGGAAATTTGTCTAAGGAGTTTGCATGTTCTTCTGGTGTTCCCGCTGTTTGCTCCAGGTGCTATGGTTTCCTCCTGCGTTCCAAAGACATGCATGTTAGATTAGTGTCTATAAAGTGGCCATTAATGTGTCAATATATGTATGTATGTGTGACTGTGTATACATGTTCCCTTCAATGGATTGGTGCCCTGTCTATATATGTTCTAGCCCTTGCGCCCAGAGATTCTGGGTGTGGATTAAGCGGAAGAAAATAATGAAATAATGAAATAACTGTCTGCATACATCTGAACTAAGCCTATATATATATATGCATTAATTGTATACCTAAATAAAACATTCTTAAAGACGAGAATAAGATTAAATAAGATGTTTACTCTTCCGCGAGACAATTTTTTAATGACTTTATAAGTCATTTAAACGACTCTTTTCATGTGGTGAATCGACTCGCGAAAAGGAACCATAGTAAATAAATAAAGCTCTTCTTCTGAAACACACTAACGCTGCACATTCGGTTATTTTACTCTCGTGTTATTTTTAGATGCCCAGATCCACATGAATCAAGTAGTTCTTACAAATAAAACTCGAAACGTTTATAAATAAGAGTTGCGCGAAAGAGTCGGATCAGTTGGATAGGGACAACCCACCAAAATAAAAGCCGGGGGTTTGACTGAGAGGCTTGACAGTTGCGCCAGGACTTTTCCAAATTTCTTATAAAAGAAGAACATGTGTGTCTCTTTGCAGCACACATAAAAAGACTCATGACACTTTTTGGATAATGTTTTCGTTATGGAAAATAAACAGGATGGATTGTGTAAGTAAATTGCTTATTTATTGTTTTATGACAAATGAAACAAATTTGAATGAGATTATTTTATCCTAGGCATAATAAAGCTAGAGCCTTTAATGGGTTTTGGTAAAATAAAATAAATTAATATTAATAATCATTAGTGTTATTATCAGGGAAACGTTTTCAGTCAAAGTTACATCCATGTTTAACTGTTATAAATGCTACACGTTTCACTCATAAATATGTTCTTTATTACAGTAAGCAGTATTGTACTTTATTCCAAAACTGTGTCATTTGAAAAACCGGTGATTTGAATAAACAAAGTAATGTACTAACGTAAAGGAATATTAAACAAGCTTGTCGCTTTTCAAGTACAGCCAAGGTCAGCGTTCTTACCCTTTAACACATCTGAT
Organism: Xyliphius kryptos; assembly: GCA_025769995.1. Classification (NCBI taxonomy): domain Eukaryota; kingdom Metazoa; phylum Chordata; class Actinopteri; order Siluriformes; family Aspredinidae; genus Xyliphius; species Xyliphius kryptos. The sequence continues at coordinate 6,711,408 of JAOUQT010000045.1, forward strand.
ATTCAGTCTTTAATTGCTTGTGATAAGAAATTTAATCCGAAAAGTTAACACCTAAGACAGAATTCTTCTGCTATACATTGTGTAAGTATGTTTATATCTAAATTAATAGATCCTTTTTTTTCTATTATTATTAATATTTGTTATTGATATAATTCTTGTGATTCTTGAAATTTAACCCTATACCAGAGACAGACTCTAAAATGGTTCTGGGAATTAACATTTAAATGAGCTGACACAGACTTTTTTCTAGCCTTGTCAGGGAAAAAAAGTATTCTACTTCTTCCAATTTCTGCTAGGATTTCGACATTGATCTGTTGGAGTTAAAGATTTACACCTACAATAACCTTGCAATATAATACGTCATTGAAGATCACATTTATAGCGAGACATATTCCAGTGTTATACAGACTGTATAGGCAAAGTTAAATGATCCTATAGACATATCCAAATCAGACACACATGCAATCAAACTATGCATGATTTTACTGTAAAACATTAGTAATTGCACTAAAGCTTCACGGGTCACCTCAGCAAGTCAGTCTTTTCCACCTCACTATGTCCTCTGCATCAAAAAAGGAACTTTTTGACATGCAAATTTAGTTTAACAAGAAGTTACATGCAAGTTACAGGTTGTAATAGAATCTTATGGAGCTGAACATGAGTCTGTTGTGGCACAGAATATGTGATTCAAGTGATTTTTTCCTGGTTTTCGGCGTACAGCCCTGGTCATTGCACACATTTTTTGCCATATCTTGAAACTAGACTTTCTCCTGCCCAATTCCACCACATATGTCTTTGCAACATTTTCGTCCTCCTACTAGCCATGGTTGTCTAGACAGATACGCTCTGTGAGATAGGAATAAACAGAATGAGTGACCAATCTCTTGTCAGTCTTTGCATCCCCAGGGATCTAAATCCCAGTTACTAACGCTCCTGGATTTTTTTTACATACAACTATGTAAATGTGAGGTAGAAGAAAAGCCATAAAACAATTGTTTTAATAAACTACAGTTGACTCAAATAATATGAAAACATTTTAATTAAAATAATGCTGTTACTCATTACGCAGCTTTTGTCTAATAGGCTTATGAATTTAACCTTTCTTTTAGCCTTTTCAGCAGGGTGTAATCTGCTACCTGTGCAATACAGGAAATTAACTTTATCTAACCCGGCATGAAGTGAATAGATACATGTTTAGCAGGTTTGATCCATAACATCATAACTTTAATCCATAAGACCTGTATGCCTTTGTAGTCAAGCAATGCAACGAAAGTAAATATTTTGTCACATTCTGTCATCATTTTTTTCAGACACCACATTTTCACCTTGATCCATTTAGGTTTTGGTGTTTTAGTTAAATCCGACATTCCATTTCCCTATTTTCTCAAATTCAGCTGCACCCACTCCACTGTTAATGCTTGCAAAAAAATTTGCTTTATTCTTATCACACTAAATTGCTACAAATCGCTTGGTTGTTTTAAAATGTAACTGTGCAGTGGGTATTATAAATTACTAATGACTATAAATGCCATATACAAAGACCTATCTGCAGTTGTATCTGTTGCGTAATTTCCCCTTCTGTTGATCTTTATTCCATGCATTATAGTTAATTGACAGATTTACCACAAGGTTAACTATTAGTCACTCACACTTTAGCAGTTAGATGGTTACTAAATGTCAATCTGACTGTGCATTATATTCCCCATCTTATTCCAAAGATGCACGTTATATAGAAAAATTATATATATATATATTTTTTGCTGTATTTAGAAAGCATTTAACAAAAATATTCCCCAGGATCTCTAAGCACTCAAATAATTTCCCATTGGGGCCTCTTAATCAAAAGACTTTATTAGCATTTACATTTATTCTAAACATGTAAGCTTGTGTATCCAGGTTTTTTTAGAGAAATTCTTTGGAGTAGATGTATAACTAATTTCATTAATGTTCAGAAAATTGTTTCATCTGCCTGAGTCATGCCATTGGTGACCTCCTTTCCTATATGTTCATATATAAACAGAAATTCATCATCAGGAAGTGATTCAGCGCTGTTCCTTTGACCTTTATCACCGGCCATAATTGTACATGTACATATATAGTCCTATATCAGGATGTCTGTTGAAATAATATCACAGATTATGGCTCTTGTGTTAGATTTCCAGTAGGCATCTATTCACAACACTCGCATCTGACACATTCAGTTTTTTAAACACAAAGTGCATTTGGTTCCGCCTTTAAAATATATTGGAAGATAATTCCAATGCAATTACATTTTTTTTATTATGTTACAGACATAATGTAGAGAGAATGTGATCATAGATTTGTGTAAATAAAATACCATCACAACATATTCTATTGACAAAACTGAACACTCTTGTCTGATTTCCACAGAAATTAATAATATGTGTAATCTTAAGAAAGTTTGTGGTCAATGACTTGTGATATTAGATTAGATTAGATTTAACTTTATTTTCATTGTGCAGAGTACAGGTACAGAGCCAATGAAATGCATATATGCCTTATTGAATTAACATGTTTTCATTTCAGAAAGATATAAATGTGATAGCTATAGCTCAGTAATATTGAGTAAGAGTAGAGATGTTTGTCTCTTGTGATTCATTATATTGTTTCGTTCCTTAGTGTTTTTCCTCCAGGCTGAAGCATGCCCATTCTTAAGAACCTCCCAGCTAGGCTTAAGGGGGCCAAAGGGAATTTGGAGCTAGAGAACACTCATAGTGAGCTAATTCTCCGCAAGATGAGCCTTAACCACAACCCTTTTGTGGAGAATGGCCTAGATGAGGAGTGGCCCAGGCACAATGGAGGCTCACTACTGGATGGTGGTTGTCCCAGGGACCGTAACCCATTCGAAGATGAAGAAGATGAGAATGAGGCTAATGAAGTGAGACGTGGAGGTTCAGGAAAAAGTTCATTCAAAGGGACACTTGACCGCATCAAAGGAGTGTCGCCACTCAAGACCCTCGGCAAGCTAGGCAAGGGCTTTCGCATGTCAGGCAGGAGTAAGGGCAACGCCACTCCTTCTCCACAGGGCTCCATTGGTATGCCCTCACCAATGGAGAAAAAGAAGAAGGGTCGACGAAGTTCAGAGGGAAGTCTCCTAAGGTAAAAAAATATCTTCAGGAACACTCTATATTCTTTCACATGGCAATATACCATGGTCAATAATAATGAGATCTTTCCACAAGATTAAGGAATGGGCAGTCGTAGGCTTGTGGTTAAGGAACCGGCCTTGCGACCGGAAGGTCCCTGGTTTGGTTCCAAGTAGCGACAAGTCATGGCTGAAGTGCCCTTGAGCAAGGCACCTAACCCCAGTTGCTCCCCGGGCGCTGTG
>JAOUQT010000045.1:6714856-6728357 GCA_025769995.1 Xyliphius kryptos
AGTGGACCTGGGATTTGAACCCACAACCTTCTGATTGATAGTCCAACACCCTAACCACTGAGCTACCACTCCCTCCCATTATGTAAACAAAAATAATCAAACTACCCATAATGACCATCAATGAATGACTTTTAAAGTTTGAACTTCAAAATTTTCCAATGTATCAGCCAGGGAATGTTGTTGGGTGCATGGATGCTTGAGCATGAAACCCCAAGCATATCAAACACTGATGGTGTGCGATCTGTCTATCTGTACTATATTTTTTCATTTCCATTGCCATCATTCTTTAAAACCTAGTAATCCAGCTGATGCAGTAATCAGGTCTGTAAAAGAGATTAGATTGTTTGTTATATGCACAGTTTAAACTGTTGAGCAAACATATTCCACACTACTATTCCAGTAAAACAATTTGACCAAAAGTGAAATGTATGACAATAAAACAATACTGCCATAATGCTTATCCTTATAAAAATATGGCACTTCATTTCAGTGGCATTACAGCATTAAAAATAGAAAAGTGTTTTCAAACATCAAGTATACATGTGTTATATATTATTATCTGGCATCTTTTTTTATTTTATTGTTATTTGTTTTTTTAAGTTTATTGAATAACTAATTACTGACGTAACTTTTAATTAATAGTTCCAGCAACAAAACCACTCTGAGAGCCTTTATCGGCATTTGATTTGGATTTTTCTCGCTTTGATGGAATTTAAAATGGTGCCTCATTTATACAAGCATTTATACCCATTATTACACAAACCTTTAAAAAGCTGCAAACAATAGGCCATATTAGAATTTGAATTAGAATTATACAGTGAAAAAAAACTGAAGTTAAGGGGAAAAAAATTACCAAAAAATTGGGCTCAGAATTCAAAATTCAAAGTCTACAATATTTATTATGTTTTACTATTTTTTTACTAATTGTAAAAAATAATAATTAATAATTAAGTTATTTAGCAGACGCTTTTAACCAAAGCGACTTACATGTATCCCAACTTGATGGTTGGTGTCAGAACACAGGGTTGAAACAGGACCCTGGAGCAATAAGGGTTAAGGGTCTTGCTCAAGGACACACATTGGTAACTTCAGTGGAGCTGGGATTTGAAACCACAACCTTCTGATTGATAGTCCAACACCCCACCCACCCACTGAGCTACCCCTAAAAAATAACCATTTTTAATGTAGGTTCTGTCTGTCATTCACATTATGCCTTTACACCTCCTTTGCATCTATAACAGGCTCCACTTTTCTCAAAAGACCTTTTACAAGATTTTGTTAGATTTTTGCAAATTTATCCAAATGAGTAATAGTGAGGTCAGACAAGATGGCCTGATTTACAATGTCAGTTCTTAAAGTTGTTGGGACAGGGTTAAGGTCAGGGCTCAGGGCTCTTTGAGGGCCAGTCAAGGTCTTCCAAACTCCAAACTCACTTAACAACGCGTTTATAGATTTCAAAGAAGTGCTTACAGATAACTGTTCCCTCAAAGATGTATCCATACAGTTGTTTAAAATTCATGGCTAGGTGCCTGATTTTATTTACATTTGAATTAATAATTGTTGAATTCAATGTTTCCCATTGCATTCGTATATATGGTGTTTCTGTCATGTTAGGCAACAACAGTCTAGGACATGCTTATACACAAACACAAAGTAGCCACGGGAAGTGATTCAGCACTGTTCCTTTTGCCCTTGTCACCAGCCATAAGTGAACATAGACCATTAGGCAGGATGTCTGAAGAAAGGATAGACTGGAGTTTTAACAATTTTCAACAAAAAATAGCCTATTAATCATTCTGATATACAGTGTAGCTAATAGCACTTAATGGGTTACAGATGGGGGTGGAGTTCCTTTTTCAAAGCAATAACATTACATTAGGTCATTTTGCAGCCGCATTTTCCAAAGTGCCTTACAAGTTAAAACAAAGGGTCAGCCATAATACATCACCCCTGCAGTGTTAAGAGCATTGCTTAAAGGCGCACTCTGGTACCTTTGATGGACTTGGGATTTGAACCCCAAAGCTTAAGATTAGTAGCCCCACACCCTAACCATCAAGCAACCACACCTAGATGGGTATAAACATTTTTTAAAAATGTTTCTGATATCATATTTATTTAATTAATGATTCTTATTTATATGTGTTTTTAAAATTAATGCTTTATTTCTAAAAAATAGATTACTAAAAGATCTCATCAGGCTTTTAGATTAAGATTTATTGGCTTACCCTCTAATAAATGAAAACACAAATGTGTCTCTCTAATGATAAATTATGTTCTTTGTTCTTTAGTGTTTATCTTCCAGGCTGAAGCATGCCCATTCTTAAGAACCTCCCAGCTCGGCTAAAGGGGGGCAAGGTGAACTTAGAGCTGGAGAACACTCACGGTGAGCTGATTCTCCGCAAGATGAGCCTTAATCACAATCCATTTCAAGAGAATGGCTCAGATGAGGAGTGGGCCAGGGACAATGGAGGCTCGCTCCTGGATGGTGGTGCACCCCGGGACCGGAATCCATTTGAGGATGAGGAGGATGAAAACGAGGCTAATGAAGTTAGACGTGGAGGCTCTGGGAAGGGTGGTTCTATCAAAGGGACACTAGACCGCATCAAAGGTGTGTCTCCTCTCAAGACTCTGGGCAAGCTGGGCAAAGGCCTTCGCATGTCAGCCAGGAGTAAGGGCAGTGCCAATTCTTCTCCGCAGGGCTCTACTGGCATGCCCTCACCTATGGAGAAAAAGAAGAAAGGCAGAAGAAGCTCAGAAGGTAGTCTTCTAAGGTAAAAGTTGTTGAATAAACAATTATGAATTAATTAAAAATTATTAATATGTTATTGTACTGAAAGTTGCAGGACTCAACTCTTCTGCTTTCTTTTATGTTTAATTAAATGACAGAATTGCAGGCAGATGCAGAGAAAGTCTACGTAAAGAGAGCTTGCCCAATGGAGAACTATGCTCAGAGAGTGATGCTGACTCCACCAGTCGCAGACTCTCTTTATTAAAGATTGTTGGTAGAGGCAAGCAGAAGAGAGAGTCAATGGTAGATCGCTCTGCATCACCCGCTGGTGAAGAAGATCCAGTAGAAGAGGTGCCAGAAGTCAAACCTAGAGAACCACTTTCAGGTATGTGCCAAAGTAGCTATTCGGCAAGTTATCGAATCCCTAATGTATTGTGTTTTTTTTTTGGATAACGGGAAAGTTTAAACCTTGGAAAGATTTTTGTGTGCACATACTTTACAGAAGTAGGCTGGTCAGAAACAAGATTACAGCATATGTGCTTGGCTGGACCTGCATGCCCATAGAACACTGAGGAAAGGTATTTGTGCAGCGAAGTGTAGTCCTATCAGATAACAGACTTTTAGTGGGCTTGTTAAGACAGGACTTAAATCGATATGGTCCTGTATCTAAAATATTTTTTTGATAAAAAGGGTTATAGCTTAGTAGGGTTATAGCAACAAAAAATGTTCAGGGTCATTTTTAAACAGGGTTTTTTAATGTATAGTGTATAATGCATGTGCTTATGTTAAACATTGAATAGTAGAAGAAAGTGCATTGAATAAAACTTGACTGAGTTCAAATAACGCTGACATGCATTCCAGCTTTCATTCAAAGCATGTTCTATGCATGTTTTTAAAGCATTATCACCAATACTACTATCTGCAAATCCATGGTAATGGCCAAATCATTTGAACATATCTTCAGGACAATAAGGGCTTTCACAAGCCTTTATAGTTCATTACAGTTAAATGTCAACACGGAAAGTAATATGAATGTAGAATTTGTGTTAAGGGGAACCAGTTATGCATTCCACTGTGTGATGATGGGCCAACTCTCAGCTTTCTTCCAGTGGGGGTGGGAAGAGTGAAAAGTTGCTGCTTTTCATACTGCAGCTGACATAGCATTAAGTGCCCCTTTATTTGTATTTTTAGCCACATAATGTTGACGGGAAAACCTTTAGACGACCTCACAGTCATGCTGGCTTACACAAGTTTTGTACGTCTCCGCATTGTACAAGAAAAAACACAGAATTAAAACTTGTTTGGTCAATATGTCAATTGTGTTGTGACACTGTTACATGACACAATAAACAACACTTGATTCACAGACATCAGGAATTTGTTAAAGGCTCATATTGTCCTGTTAATGCTGCTGTTTTCGTGTGGCAGCACATTCTTTGTTATTACAAGGGACAGGGATTGATTCTTATTTTATTACTAGTGGAATACCCATGCTTCACTATGGTATAGAATATGATAACACATTTGAATGGTGAAACGCATTGTTTTTGAATGGGTGATGGCTTTGGAGTTTATGTATTCAAAATGAACATATTAGTATAATGCGAGGTTTGTTCAAATAAAAATACTCGCAAACCCTCAGTCCATCCAAGATGCTGTGTTCGATGGCGAAAGCGAACAAACAATCGAAATCTAGTCTTTCCAAAGACATAGTAAGTAAGCATAGTGCCAATTTTCAGCCTGTAGGTACTCGGGAAGACCCCTTAGTTTAATAAGTATAAAAATCTGAACAAGTCATAGTGTTTTGTGCACTAGTGACTGTAGCTATTGGGATATTCAGGTTGACGTTTTAGATCGCCATTCTTAGATCATCATTTGTGCAGCTTTTATTGTCAAGGTAAGCCCTATATCTGTTATAGCTTCATTTTTACTGGTCGTATACTTTCTGTAATTGTAGACGTATAATTAATAATTTATACTTTGTTAGTGTGATTGTTTTTAGTAGGGTTTGGTTCTAATTTTGATGTGCTTCTAATTTGTAACTCGTTGTAAGTGTTTGGCTTCACTGGGGGCATGCATTTCCATTACATTTCCATTTAGTTATTTAGCAGACGCTTTTATCCAAAGCAACTTACAAGTATCCCAAGAACACAGGGTTTATACAGCACCCTGGAGCAATGAGGGTTAAGGGTCTTGCTCAAGGATCCACATTGGTAACTTCAGTGGACCTGGGATGACGTGCACCTTAATCATTCGGACTATTTAATAAAGGCTAATCCATTGATGCGACAGCGGAAGTGACAGCCCTCTCGTGTTCAGCCGTCTCGCGTGAAAACCTATTAGTGTAAAGACCTGCGAGTCTACCTGCGCGAGTCCACAGAGCAAGAACAATGACAAGGCAACCGCACAGTACATATTCTTATGTTTTTTATCAACCTACAGTTTTATTTCCACGCCTTTTAAATAATTCACCTATTGTAGTATTTGTCTCTTTACCTACTCAAAGCCTCTACCACTTTAGTATGTGTTTTTAATTTGGCCCTGTCATTTCCCTCCCACACAGACATTCCTTTACTTAGAAGAGAAGGCACTTTCTTGTATACCTGCAAACTCTTCAGCAGGTGAATACAAACGAGTCCTTCACCTTCTCTGCTGTCAGTCAGCCACCAAAAAATCTAATTTCATCCCGGCTTTTGCAGCTCATTCTGGGATTCAGGTCTTAGCCCTCACTGAGACCTGGATACACCCAGAGAGCACCGCTACTCCAGACGCCCTCTCAACTGATTTTCACTTCTCTCACTCTCCTCAAATCGGCAAAAGAGGAGGTGGAACAGGTTTGCTTAATTCCCACCAATGGAAATGTTCTCCTCTTACACCTTCATCTATCAATATGTCATTTGAATTAAACACTGACCATCACATAACCAGTTAAATGTTATTTTGTTGTTATATATCGCCTCCCAGGTCAAATTGAGCCCTTCGTTAAGGACCTTGATACATTATTATCAACTCTTCCAAATGATGGCTGTCTTCTTGTTGTTCTCTGTGATTTTAACATTCACATTGACCGGCGTTCTGCTTCTGAGTTTCTTTCTCTTATCTCTAACCTCCACATACTCTGTACTTCAGCTACTCACCGAGCTGGCAAACAACTTGATCTCATCATGACACGTTCCTTTCATACGTCAGACATCCCCATCACCCCGTTTCATGATTCAGATCACTTGACCCTAATCAGTGTGGCTTTAGGTGTGGTCACTCTACTGATACAACATGGCTTTCTGTGGTTGACGCACTTAAATCGGCCAAAACTCCTAATCCTCTGTCCTCATCCTGCTGGACCTTTCCACTGCTCTCGATACGGTAAATCATCAGATTGTACTGTTCACACTCTTTTCAATCTAGGCTTCTTTGGTACAACACTTGAATGGTTCCTGTTCTATCTAAAGGGTAGGACCTTTCAAGTGTCTTGGGACAGGGATGTTTCTAACCCTCATCAAGTAGTTACTGGAGTCCCGCAGGGCTCAGTACACGACCCCTCCTCTTTACATTATACATGACATTGTTGGGCACTGTCATTAAGGCACAAGGTTTTTCATGCCATTGCTATGCTGATGACACTCATTTGACTTTTCATTTGATTTCTCCTAATGCCCCCTCAATCTTGTATCGGATATCAGCCTGCCTCACCGACATCTTAAATCAAATCTGGCAAAAAAACGAGTTACTTACAGTTCCAACTAAACCACTAATTCATTATGACCTGACCCTCCAAATTGATGGCTCCACAATCTCTCCAACTGACTTGGTCCGTAATCGTGGTTTCTCAATTGACAATCATCCTAAACTTTCAAATCTGGTCATGAAAACTGCCCGTTCCTGCAGATTCATTCTATATAACATCAGGAAAATCAGCCAAAACAGGTTACTCAGCTGCTGGTGCACGGCCTCATCCTATCACAGCAAGACTAGTGTTATGCTTTGCTTGCCGGTCTCCCAACTTAACAATCAGGCCTCTACAATTGGTTCAAAACTCTGCAGCCCGAGTCTTGTTCAACCAGCCAAAGCGAACTCATGTTGTTTTTTTCTAAAATACTGACATGTGGTGTTATCTCAGTTATAAGTCACTTTACCACAACATTTGACATACTTTCTCTTTGGGATCCTGTAGAGGTTTATATACTTATTACTTTAGAAACAACTTAACATGTCACACCACTTCTGAGGTGTTCGAGCAGTAACATCATGATTGGTGGCCAAGAATAATTAGTGCTACTCTGCACAGGGGAAACTCATTTTTAGGTGATGTGTAAGTTGCTTTTTTTATATGTATATATTTTCTTTAGTTAAATAATAAAAAAAAACAAAAACCCAATAATAAAAAAAAAAAACCCAAGTAGTTATATTGTGACTAATGTGTATATATGTTCTGTAAATGCTAGGCCATCCTCAGTACAGCAGTGATACAGCAAATTAGGGATAAATACAAAGAGATCATTTACCTATAAATACAGTGGGTCCAAAAAAAAAGCTCAGAATACGTTTTCTACTGAAGTTCACATTGTTGTCCTTAATGTAAATGTGTAAATGCAAAGTTTACGTTTTTATTCTGTGAAATAGAACGTGGTGCCATTTGTACTAGTAAAAATAAGTGCTCAATTTTCTATTCATTGGGATGGACAGTTATTGATAAGTGGATCAGTTATCAAGGTAATTAAAACCAGAATTGCAGAAATGTAGATGATTTCCAGACACCATAAAATTACAGTCTATGACCTTCAGCTGTTAAACTATAACTGTGGCTATAAAGGCAGCCGCCATGGAAACCGTTCTGAAGCACAATCATGGTAATAACTTGAATCTTTTATGCATGCCAGATTTTCTTGGTTACACCCTCTGTCCAATGTCACCTACCTCATACTGTATAGGATGACATTCACATGTAGAATATGCTGTAAATGTTCAAGCTCTTCATCTTTTGCAGAAGTTTCAATAATTAGTCCGGGTGCTATAAGGTCTAACAAGTTTTGAATGATCTTCAAATGACTTTTAAAAAGTGCTTCCAGATTTACTGTGGCTGGGAACAAGACCGATGTTTCCTGAATGGGGTTCATGACACTCTGGACCTAGCCAAAATTTCTTCAAATGACAGGGGTGGCTTAAATGGGGTTGCATTTAATTCAAAACCTGCTTCATGTCCAAAAGCCTGTATCTACTCAAGAGCTTAGGAACAGCTTCATGATTATGACAACAGGCTCAATCTTGCCCAAGGACACTGGACACCAGTGCTGAGCAGCCTGATATTGCTGTATAGGTGGAAATTTTAAGCCCTGGAACATGTTAAAAAATACCCTTCTATTCAGTTTTAAAGAAAAATATTTGTCTACCCAGGCACTCATTTAATGATGGGGCAGAGTCGGAAAAGTGAAGAAGGGTTGTTTTTCTAAAGCCCCTTTGAGTCATTCTATATAGCAGCTAAACAGGTTGATAAACGCAAGGTGAAGAAACATTAAAGGATGATAAATAATGCATGGCTCATGGGGTTATTGGGGAGAAGTCTCATACATTTTAAAATAAATGGATTGGGTTTAGCTCCACATGTTGGACGGTCTTTCAGTTATAGAAACACATTTGTCCCACAATCAATTATTGTCTATGAGACCTACATAGTAACACACATGGAATTTGCAGCAGGAGCAGACGATAAGTGCCCTTCTAGACAAAGTTATAGTGTTCTTCGGTAAGTTATGTAACATTTTGTGCACATTTTGGCAGGTTTGCACATTTCATTAATGTAAGGATAAACCATGGGAACTCGGCACAGCTGTCAACATCGAGCAATTGAAACTCAATGTGCTTTCAAGGGCATACTTCACAGGTTCCTGTAAGGAACTGATTAGGATCTGACATATTCCTTGTAGAAATGGAAGAAAGTTTTTTTTTTCAAAGTGGTGCCCATTTATTTTGCCATCCCACCCCCACAATGACCTCTTTGTCCTTGGGTGAATGACTTTAGTCGGATGGGTTCACCAAAGGAAGTTGCTTTTCATTTCTGACACTAGAACAGGGAGAAGACTTTCTTTTCCAGGTTCTCCTCCTCTGTGATAGCAGTAGAAACTGTTGGCATTGTCGTATATATTTAGACCTCCTTCCGATACAATGGCAGTTCGGCTGTGCCCAGATTTACAGTGATAGTGGTGGGATTACTGGTTTGACATTGTTTCCTCGAATGGGATGTAGACGGATAAGATTGACGCCAACCATGTTCCCCTACATCCTCTGCTCTATAATGAGTTTTCTCAGGAAACCAATGGGCAGCACAGCTGTGTGAGGACCTCTGTCAGCAGGAGCTGTGTTTTACACCATAGCTCATTTTACACAGCTGATTTGTAACTTACCTTTTTCATAAATGCTTATTAGATAATCTCCTAGACGTGAGAACTATTTACTCAAATCCCTTTGTGGATCTTCAATTCCTATGAAACTAAAATAGTGTAATAGAATGCTGTATAATCAGGACACCCTGTGTGCCTAAATAAAGAGTTTATAAGAGGTACAGCATGTGGATTGGGATACATTATACTTTTAGAGTACCACAGGTCAGCCATATACGAAAGCAGCTTCACGATTATTTTACTATTGGTACCTTTTACTATTTCGCAACAGATTTTTTTAGAACCAAAAGTGAGAATCTGATATGTTGCTTCCTCATAATCGGATAGTCTTAGTAACACTGTGAGCCATACTTTTTAGGTAGGGTTACCAAAAATAGATAATATATTTTATATAGTAGATAATAATGGGTTTTAGAAGGGTTAATTTTGTGTTAAATATGTCAAGTGTTGCTATGGTATGGCGTATGGTATGGCATATGGTTCCTTAGGCCAATTCAGGAGAGAATGTTTGGGTGCTGGGCAAATACACCCAGGACAGGGCACCAATCCTTCGATGGGCACACACTCACTCACAGACAGACTATGTGGCAATTTAGCACAGCCAATTTACCTTGAATCCATGTTTTTGGACTGTGGAAAGAAACTGGAGAAAACCCACGTGGACATGTGAAAACGTGCAATCCCCAATGCTGAGAGGCAAGCATGCTAACCATTCAGCCACAGTGCCGCCCGCACTAATAATAAACATAGGTAATTAGATGATAATGTACTTCCCAAGTACTGAGAGCGTATTGATGATATTAGGGCTTTTAACACGCTGATGCATTGCCAAACATCAATTATTACACCAATATTACAAAAAGACATTTTAACGAAAAGTAATATTTGAATGGACGTTTAGTGGTTAGAACGCCTGCCTGCCTCTCAGCACTGGGGATCCAGATTCTAATCACAATACGGGGTGAAGTTTAAAAATTTCTCCCCGTGTCCATTTGGGTTTAACCCGGTTAAGCGGGTGGTTTCTGTGCTGGCCCTTTAAGTTTTGGCTGCGTTTAGAGAGATTCAAATATTCAGGTGCGTAAATATGAATAAAGTTTCCCCCTTCAAGTTTTTATGGTTTTCTCGCCTCCGCGTTATCACTCAGCGTCCTACACTATAAGACAATGCTGTATTGTAAAAGTGCTAAATAAATAAGCTTAAATTGAATGGCATTGAATAAATAGGGCATGATGGCGCAGTGATTTGTATTTGTGCCTTACAACAAAAAGGTCTTGGGTTTCGTTTCCAGGTACAGACAATCTATTCCATAGAGTTTGCATGTTTTTCATGCACACACTAGCTAGGTGGTGATTATAGATGCTAAAGTGCCCCAGTAATGAATGTGTTTGTCTGTATGTATCTCTGTAATCTCTTCATTGTCTCATCATGATTACAAAGTTCATATTCTCCCACATAATAACTCATTTTTGTCTAGCTCACTTTTCTTCTTTTTTTTCTCCGATTTCTTTTCTCTCTCTTTATGCCCAGTTTTAGAGATCCTGCAGCTTGTGACCAAGCGAGACCTCCTTCTGGCAGATTCCCACATCCTTGAGTTAGAGCAGGAATGTATGGAAATCTCTAGCACACCATCGGGAGGTAATGAAGACATCACCAGCCCCAGCAGCAAGGACAGCAGTCGCCGTAAGGCCAAGGATGTGGAACTTCTGTATGAGGCTCTGCAGAAAGAACTATGGAATGTGGTCTTTGAATCCCTGCGATCCCCCACCACTGGACCAAACTTGGGACTAGTGGTTCAGGTCTTACAACAGGAAGAAGAGGCTGATCGAAACTGGGCCATGAGCAAGAGTTCGGTCTTTGGAGGACCACGTCCCAGGGAGCTAAAGAAACGGTGGAAGGAGGCTGTAGTAAAGGCTGCTGATGATAATATGCCTAAATTTGAAGTGGGATTAGTTGGTGAGCTGGCAGCCTACCTAGACAAGCTGAGGGTTCGGATGGTGGAGGACCTGGGTGCAGCGCGCCGGAATGTAGTGTCTGTGTACCCCGAGGAGTATGACGCGTTTCAGATGTATGTGCGCAGCTACCACCTGGCTGTCACCCACCGACTGCGGAATATCACTGACATAGAGCTACAAATTACAGACATATATGCCCTTCTAGACTGGCTCTACAACATATATGACAGGTAATTATAAAGATGATGTTTAATAATGGTATGATATAAAGCAAAACAATTAGGCTATATTCTTTCTAATGTTAAATAATTTAATGTGAGCGGTGCGAAAGTGTTTTTTAATTGGTGTGCTAATGCATTAGAATCATTAGCCCTTACAGTACAAATATTTACCAGTGAATTATCTTTGGAACGAGACCATTGTTAGTTAGCTGTTATTGTGTTTGGCTTTGCAATTGAATTATAGTTCCTGAGGCACTTGATATCAGTGTTTAGGCCCATCCCACTAAAGGAATTTACAAAATATCAGCATTGATAAGCATTTGTTGATTTGTGTCATTAATCATGTTCCCACACCTATCCTGTCATATTTCACTGTTTCCGAGTAAACTTTCTCCAGACACTTTTTGATTGGTTTTTCCGCTTGTTGCTACAGGGACGTCCTTGGAACAGTAAGCATAACATCACCTATCAACCGCTCTCAGTTAGGTCCGCTGCTGCCAAGAGAGATGGAGGACAAGCTTGAGCTTGATTGTCTCAACTATATCAGGGTAAGAAAGAAAGTCCCCCTGGTTCTTACTCTATGCAGCCAAATGTGGACTTGGTGCTTATACTAAAAAGGGCAAACAGGATCACATTATTTTTGTCAAATGGGTGACTTTGACTAGTTAATTGTGACCTGTGGAGGTGATCTCCAATCACCAGTACACAATAGGTGTCAGCCCTAGAGTGTAAGATTAAACGTCCTTATCAAAATACGTCATTTGTGTAGGACTCGCAGGTGTGCAAGTGTGATAGAATGCATGTGTCAGACTGTAGACAAAATCTACAGTCCAGGAAAGAAACCATCTAGATTTTTTTATTTTTCATTTTTATTTTATTATTATTTTACATCAATGTAAATATGCAAGAGTTAGCTAATAAGCTAATTTTCATCTGTAGTCCCTAGGCAGGATGTTGTGAGTTTTTATATCAGTGTATACTATGGCAAAATTAAGATATGCAATGTAAGATTAATTTAATTTAATTAATTTAATTATTTAGCTGTTTTAAGTAAACACAATAGTAAAAATGCAAATCCATTATGCACAGGAAACTTGATTAGAAGTAATAAAAATGTCTAATACTAGAAGTGTTAGAAATTTGCAGTTACTTTTCAACCAGCTGTATTTTATATAGTAACAATATTTTAAATAGTAATAAGGCATTACAGCAAACGTTACTTTTCTGTAGACAATGTGTTCACTTAATTTTTTTATTAAAAACAGTGACAGTGCCATAGATGAACGATTGCATTAAGTGTATGGTTAGATTCTTTTAATCGTATTTGATAATAAAAAAGTTTTCCATCAAATAATGGAAAAGTGTAGTTAGTCAGTGGTATTTTTTTTGTCATAGTTGTGTTGTGTGATTTATGAAATGTGTTACATTTAGTCAATGTGCTATTATGTTCCAGGGCAAAGTAACCAATGAGCTGTCGCGAGTGTTGGATGATGAAGAAAAGAGATGGACAGAGACACTACACATCGAGGAGTTTCAAATTCCACTAGCCAGTTTAGTCATTCAGGTCAGCAATGTTACTGAGGGCCTTTCTCTGACAACTCAAAGCAATATTGTTGGGTGGTTATGTTAACTCCCAGTTGTTATTCATTGCCACAGCGTTGTTGCTTGTTTTCTATAAACACTATAAACACCAAGTTCATTGTGAGGACGTAGCTGCTCAAAATAGCTTCCACACTTCCCAGAGTGACCCAGTGAAAGAACGGGTTTCATCTGAGGGGCCAACCTAAATGAAAACTTCCCATAGTTTTCCGGTTTCCATTACATCACTTTTAGTGGCTAAATAGGGCTGGGCTAATTGTTAAGTAACGGAGTAGAAATATTGTACACAATATTTATTTTTGGTGGATGCTATTTAAAAGCATAATTTTAATAATCAGTATTTCATTGGGACAGTTCCAGTGTCTTCATGTCTTCAATATATTGTATATTATGTCACAGAGGCTGCAAGGGGATCTTGACCGGTCAGCAGCAATAAACCGAGGTCTTGGCTCACGAGTAGCTCAATGCAGTCTTAATGGTCTTGCAGATTTCCTGTACAGGTAAGAAACTGTAACTGGTGAATACTTTGATCTTCTTCTTCTTCTTCTTTGTCTTTCGGCTTGCTCCCTTTCGGGGTCGCCACAGCGGATCTTCTGCCTCTTCGCT
>JAOUQT010000045.1:6738521-6760312 GCA_025769995.1 Xyliphius kryptos
CCCAGATAGGGATTCGAACCGGGAACCCCCAGCGCTGAGAGGCGGTCGTGCTACCCACTACGCCACCGTGCGGCCTGGTGAATACTTTGATAAATACCCTATATAATATATAATACATATATATCATATATTACAACAGCATTGGGACAACATGTTATATCCATTGTATTCTAGTTTGTTCGAGGTCACAGGCTCTATGTGAGAAAGTCACGTTCTACCATATCAAACATATCCAACATGCGTTTATAAACCCTTAAAAACCTTTTCCAAGCAGTTACCACAAAGGTGGAAGCGTAAAATTGACCAAAATAGATGCTTATA
Organism: Xyliphius kryptos; assembly: GCA_025769995.1. Lineage (NCBI taxonomy): Eukaryota > Metazoa > Chordata > Actinopteri > Siluriformes > Aspredinidae > Xyliphius > Xyliphius kryptos. Next base: position 6,738,843 of record JAOUQT010000045.1, read on the forward strand.
TGCTTGCTTTTATATACTTGTTGCAATGAGACTGCTACTGAGGCAAATTACCTGAATTCCATGATTATGAAATGTTTCCCAGTACTTTTTTTCCATTTATTGAGTCCTATGACTGTGTCATGGCCCATGTTGTAACATTTACAAATCCTATAGAATGTGAAGCATTTAAAAGTGAATTAAAATAAGAATATTTTTTACAGTTTACAGATTGTGGTCAAATAGTTTTTTCTGATTTTTGTTTTATTACTGCTACTCTGTTCTCTTATAATCAGCACCCTCCTAGAACGTCCTTAGAGCAATTATTATTTGGGTGGTGGATAGTTCTTAGTAATAAAATTACATTTACATGATGTTGACTGGAGGGCGGCACGGTGGCTTAGTGGTTAGCACATTTGCCTTTGGGTGGAGTTTCCATGTTCTCCCCCTGTCCACGTGGGTTTCCTCTGTGTTCTCAGGTTTCCTCCTAAGATCCAAAAACATGGATTTAAGGTAAACTGAATGCTCTAAATTGCCCCGTATAGTGTGGCTGTGTGAGTGTGCCCAGCGATGGATTGGTACCCTGTCCTGGGTGTGTCTGCCCAGCGCCTGAAATTTTTTCCCCAGGGTGGGCATGGGAAATAAGCGTTTGATAATTAATGAATAATGTATACTGGGTGATACGCTAGTACAAGGGGATGATGCACATCAGTTCTTCTGAAGTTTTAAAGACTGTGTCTACTCAATGTGAACTATATAAACACACCAATTTTATACATTTGATACATGTTATTTTATTTGTTGTTGCACAGTAAGTCATTCTGAAATTCATCATTTGTGCTAAAAGGATGCTGGTGGCTGGAGACACTTTTGATTGGTAGATTATTTACAGGGTAGCACATTGGCGTAGTGGTTAGCACATCCCCCGTTTGGCATTGAAGATCCAGGTTTCCAATCTGGAGTTTCCATGTTCTCTCCGTGTGTGCACAAGATTTTTCAGGGTTCTCTAGGTACCTCCAGCAATCCAAAAGCATGGATTCGAGGTGAATTGGCTGCTCTAAATTGCCACCATATAGTGTATGTCTGTGTTAGTGAGTATGTGGCCAGCAATGAATTAGCGCCCTATCCTGGGGGCTTCTGCCCAGAGGCTGAAATGTTCCTGAATTTAGCTGAGAAACATCCACCACCTAAATAATGATAATAGGTGGTAGAATGCAGTTAACCATTGTATATGTATCATTGTACTTTATTCTTTCTTTTTTTTTTAAGCTTTCAAAGGAAAGTGGAAATGTTTCACGAAGAACTTATTAATGCATTTGGCGAAAATAAAGATGGTTACGTGGCTAAAACTATTGCTTTGGCCAACTGCTGTCCACCTTTCAGGTACATGGTCAGAATATACATTGTATGTTCATTTTACTGCTAATAGGTTAAAAATCATTAAAAAGTTGTATGTGTGGAAACAGGAGCTTTGTACAGCGCTGTGTACAGTGTGATCCTGCTGTCAGTGAAGACTCTGCTCGAAGAGCCAACTCTGCTTTAGACAAAATCGTATACCAGAGTGTGAAAGTGCTGAATGACAGGCTTTTTGAACATATCCGGGTAGGTCTGTCACACACTCACACACACACACACACACACACACACACACACACACACACACACACAAACAGATACTCATATGAGCACAGTTAATTGTTATTCTTTGGAAGAGATAAATCCATTTAGGTAAAATACACTTGCACATATTTATAGAGGCACATTAATTATGAAATGATCCCTCGCTGTTCCTGCACCTCTGTCTAAGAATGAAAAGAATATCTTATCAGGGTTTCCTTTGTGGTTAGTTCTCAGGGATGTTGCCAGGGATAAAATATAAAAATAGTTTGTTTTGACAAACAAGATGTTTTTTGGCCCAAAGCCACTTGGTACTTTCAGTGCCCATAGTAGAGCTGGGCATTACCAGACCTTAGGGGCTACAAAAGCATCCTCTCTGCCTAAGAATGGATGTTTTTGGCGCTTGTTGTTTTAGCAGGAAGTCTATTCCAACTCCTGGAATCTCAGATATGAAAACTCACCCATCCTGAAATATGAGCAGAAGAGTTAATTCATTGGCTACTTTGACACTTTTGAAACATATTTTATGTCTCTTGACCCGTGCAGCCTTTCTTTGAGAAACTGGTGAAGAGGAAGTGGCTTAGCAACACAGAAGCTTTTGAACAGATCACGTTGCTCATCAGGGAACACTTCAAAAAATTCAGGAGAATGGATGGTCCCCCATACCAGGTGCGAATGAATACATGGCATAACAAAAAACATTCTGTGGTAATGTGCAGCCATGTCATATTGAAAATTCTATTTAATGAGCGGATTTCTTGCAGGTCTTGGTGGGAGAAGTCCATCGGCGGGTAATGACCGAATACATCCGTGCCATCATGAGGGGCAGGATCATCTGCACATCACTCAAGATGAGGAAGAGGATGGCGGGCCGTCTGCACGAGGAGAGCAAGCATCTTAAAACACTGTTCAAAGAATTGGTATGTCACGCTAGTTATTTTTTATGTGGAAATGTGTGACCATGGCAGGATGTGATGTCACTTCCTATGAAACGGTTGGCTGTTCCACGGTATCAATAAAATATGAGCAGACATTTCCATGAATGCCACATTTCCAGTCAAGCTGTATTAATTGTGGTGGCATGCCATGGAGTTACAGAGAAGCAGCTAAGCCGTGTGTAAAGCATTACAACTCCTTTGAGTATAAGAGTTGAAAAGACTCAAATAATGATAAGTGGTGGATGGCAGCACGTCATTGCAACATGTCTTTCGTTGGTACACCTTCTTCAGTACAATCTTTTCTTAATGTGTTAGAAACCGCCATTTGTCACCTCTGTGGACAACAGGATGACTTTGTTTTTGGAAGAGCGTCCTGTCTTGGGATTTTGAAGCCATGCATGACCTTTCAGGTTAACCTGAAAGTCAGGAAGAACATTGTGCATATACTGGGCATAGATATTTCACCCCACCTACAAACACATGCTGTATCCTTGTGGTAATACATTGTTTCAGACATTGTATAAACAGAGAATAGATCAGGTGCAATTTGTTGCCCAGACCTCACGAACACTAACTGGCGATTGTCATGTGAACAGCCAGCTTATTTAATAAAAATAAAATCGTGATACTGTAAATACTGCGTAATTTAAATTTTTCTGGTTTCTAAATCTATTAAATATTTCACAGGAATCTCCTGCTACATGGCTGGACAGTGCCATTACCCACATATCTGAGATCATCTTGTTGGAGGACACCCCTTCAATTCAAATAGAAGTTGGGGTTCTAGTTCGGGAATTCCCTGATGTACGGTGAGTATCTCAAGATGTGGCCTCTCAAAATAGCGTAATTAAAAGTGCTATAAACGGGGATCTCAGCATTTGTGGCAAAACATGTCTGTTCAGAAATGGGGAGGTGGGGCTTCTGAAAACAAACAGGACCTCGGTGGCTTCCTGATTTTTATGAGAGTCTGTTTGGTTAGCCCAGATTCACATAAAAGCCAAGGAGTTCACCATCTCTGAGTAACAAAAAGACAATGTAAAAAAATACAGGCATCCTGCCCAGGCCTGGAGCTTGCTCTGGAGAGGGCAGTTGTCTACCCATGAAGTCCCACAGGACATTGTGAAAGTAAAAAAGCAGCCGTTTGGAATGTGTGAGATTAAGATTTACATTAATTTACTTGTGAAAAGCCGGATTTAAAAGCAGTAAGAAATTGGTCTGCAGTAAGCTTATTCCAATTAAGATCACTGAGTTGAAGATGTCATTGCAGGGCAGACACACAGACAGACACATTTACATTTACATCTGATTTAGCATCATCAATTCAACTGATCAGCATGTCTGAACTGTGAAAGGAAACCTAAGCAGACATGGAGAGAACCTGCCAACCCCAGACACAAAGAATACAAACACTTGATCATTATACAATCTGTACATGGCTGTCCTACACTGATGATAATGCTCAGCCACTTAATGTCCACCAATGAGCCTTGAACTTCCCTAATTTTCTTTCTAAAAAAAACAACATAACAGGGATTTTTTTCTTGCCAGTGTTTCCTTAGCTTGCTCTTTTGGGGTTCAGGCTCATAAAACTGTAAAGTCGCTTTGTGACAATGCACTGTTGTAAAAAGCAATATATAAATACATTACTTGAACCGGAGGGTAACATTAAGTAAAATATATTGTTTTATATTGTTTTTCTCTACAGGAAGAAGCACGTTTCTGCCATTCTTAACATCCGAGGAATGACTCGACAGGCTGAGAGACAGGAGATTCTCAATATAGTGAAAGACATAGAGAATAGTGACAGTCTCCTGCAACTATCTCGTGACCGAGCTCTGTTTGCCGATGTGCCTGTAACATCTGAGGTGCACTGCCTGAACATGGGTCTGAGCCGCATCGCCCTCACAGCCTCCTCATGCTTCTCCGGCCTGCGGAGCAGTCAGCGCAGAAGAGCTCCAGCCAGAGAGATCCACAATGACATGCTGTAGCTAATTTAAAGCTCAATTTAAAATCATTCAGTCTAAAATGAACTGAATCAGCCAAAGCAGACAGTACACACTGTTTTGTTATATAATGTGCAAGAATACTAGTGTCATACAAGAGGAGTATTTTACAGTGTTCTCAAGTTTTAAAATTATGACTGAGCTGAGATTCTGCTAAAATCGTCTTAAAGACTGGAATGTATTCCTATTAGTAGCAAAGAAAGTGTTTAAATTAGAACTACTGAGCTAAAAGTTCACTTTAAACTGGAAGCTTCAATATTATTGAAATCACTGATCTTGCTTTTTAATACTAGTAATTCTTGAGCCTTACGTTAATTGTATATGGTAATTAATTAATCAAAGGTACTACTACATTGATCTAAGATCTCTGATAAATGTAAAATATTTAAATAGGCATGTCATACTGTAGTTGTAATCATAGTGTGGATACAGATTTGTATGTGAAAAAAAAGAAAATCAAAGGTGAATGCTCCAGACAAATGTTATTTATTACATCGAGGCTTGTCAGCATTATGTCCTTCTCTGCAGTGCAGTGAGAACGCTTTAATGTTATTTTGCAGACATTTCTCGCTGTGTGGAACAAGCAAGATAATGGAGCAACAGATTCAGCACTTTTACAAAAATGTCTTTATTTGAAAAAAATATCTTTATTTTAAGTTGCATAAAGAAGCCAGTTTAGCTCTATAGCTTTTAACGAGTCTGTATATTTTGATATGAGAACGACATGTAAAAGGCAATGATCTTCTCTGTATGCTTTAGGGTACTCTGTATTTAAAGAGATTTAAGGCTTTTTCTTTGGACTTGACAGTATACGTTTGGTCATAAAAAACTGAAACATTATTCAAATTATACAAAAATAAACAAGAAAAAAATATCCAAGGTTTGATTGGCTTTCTTCCCACTAAACCATTTTAACTCTTCCAGAGAAATGTTTTTCAAACATGTTATCCACCCGGGACCCTGTTTAAGAGTAAAAGTAACTTGAGTACCTCCTCCTCCTTCTTTTTAAATATCACCTTTGTCTTCATATCCACCACAATGTTAGATCTTTTACCAGCCCTTTGGAGGGGACTGGGACACTAGCAACTAAATTTACAGTCTCTTCCTATGCTACACATGATTAAAACAAGCTGTAAATACCTCTTTTAATACTTTTCTCTGTAATCTTTTAGTTTAGAATATTACCAAAAGCTCTAGGCTTTAGTTAAACATGCAATACATAATCTTTTGACTGTTTCCGCAGGGTCTTCACAGTTTTACTTTTAACTGAATGTCCTCTTCCATCACCCTAATCACCTGCATGTCCTCTCTCATCGCCTTCAAAAACTTCTTGTACTTGCACTGAGTTTATCCAGTCTATTCCATACAATTCCTATCTGCATTGGTGATGCTGTTGCCCCAGCAGACACTCTTTACAATATTGTGTATATGTTCCCCCGCCTCAATAAAGTGCAAAGTTCACTTTGTAGTTCTAACTTTATTAGACACATCAACCTTATTGAACTACCTTCTAGATGTAAAATCAGAGACTGATTTTTTTTTTAAAGTGTAACAAATGTGTTCTGATACAGAAGCAGCAGCACACCACCTTTACCACCACACAAATGTCACTACAGTTCTGTCATCTACCACCCAAGTAATAACGGCTTTGTCCATTGAAGAACAGAGTAAAGGGGACTTACAAATTATACAGAGAAATGGTTCAACAAACTGCATCTATAATGTAAAGCAGATCTAATCGAATACACAATATGTGTAAAAATAATGAGGTAAACAAAATGATATAACGTCCATGCAGAAGAGCGGTAAATATGGGTGCGCCCTCCAGTGGGATGTAAAGGGTTTGCAAATAAGAGGTAAGCGAAAATAGTAAAAAAAAATATATATATATATAAATGAAATCATATCATAATATGTCATTATAAATATATAATATCATAGAAAAATAATTAATTAATAATAATACAACTAATAATTTAAAAAAGTAATTAGTTACAATTTCAAAATGATTTTATTGTTACAATCTAACATTTGAACATATTGTACGGTATAATTCAGTAATGTAAGTGTGTGGGTTGTTTTTTTATTGCTAGCTAAAAACAGGTATGTTTAAACGTGCTTTACGTATTGCTTTTTGTTAATTATTTTAAATTAATATTGACGAATGGAATAATTTGACTTGTTTTTTCATACATAGTACTCTGAATATTTATAAGTTTGTTTTAGTTAATGTTATTAATAAAGTTGTAAGTGGAGCTTGTAAGAAAAAAATTAAAGCAGCTTAACTAGCTAATGTGGAAATTAGTAAGTAAACCATGAATTAAACGTCATGTTAGAGTATATGTTAGAGTATATAGAGTAATGTTATTAGGGGGGAAAAAAAGTTGTGAATTTAAGGTTGGAATTTTTAGTTTGAACTCTTCGAAATAATTTGACATTTCGCGAACTTTCCATGACAAAAAGTACAAAAAAGTCAAATGAACGACTCTTATTTTAAAATTCATGCCGTCATGTGACGTAGTTGTAATTCTTTGATAAGCCAAATGGAGCAGTCGTGGGTGCATCGGGGGGTTCGTGATGTTAATAAAGCAACAATTGAACAGAAACCCCGTTAATTAATGTTGTTTGTGCTTCTGTACTGGCGCATGCGTGTTGAAGCTAAATGGCGCATCTGGAGGAGTTTGAGAGACAGACGCGGCTAATAATGGCGCTGCTGGTGGAGGCAGCTCGAGCTGAACTCTGCAGGTTGTTCGGTGGGTCGGCTGCAGTGCCGCTGGACAGTAACAAAGTCAGCGTTCAGCTCGAAACCGAAACACAATGTAAACGGGTAAGTTTAGGTTTAAACGGGGTTTAGTTAATCCAGCAGCGGAGTTCAGGTTCTGTAAATCAACCTGCTTGCGCCTTCTTAAAGTTACAGTAACACAAAACGTCTACTCACTGGTGCCAACGTTTCAGTAAGGAAAGAACATATTGGCTGTCATTGTAGTCACTAAATGACATCATTACCTAATTTGCATGAGAGTTTATTAGCGCGTTTAGGAAATAAACATTGACAGAAAAAAGTGAGTAAATAAACATCCTAAATTTGTTACAAAAACCAGGCTTATAACGTACACTGGTTTAGGGGAACGTACAAATTAGGGGAACACTAAAATAAAACATCCTAGATCTCAATGAACAAAATATTTCAGTTGAAAATCTTTAGTAGATAGTGGAATGCGTTGAGAACAAAATAACATAAAAATGATCAAAATGATTCTCTGGATTTGGAATCATACTCAAAATCAAAGTGGAAAATCAAATGACAGGCTGATCCAACTTCAGTGGAAATTCCTTAAGACAAGTTAAAATTGGACTCAGTAGTGTGTGTGGCCTCCACGTGCCTTTATGACCTCCCTACAACGCCTGGGCATGCTCCTGATGAGGCGGCCAGTTATTCATTCTATAGTCGCCAAAAAACACATATTTTATAGTGAATATCTGTCGTTTTTAAAGCTGAAAATAACTAAAGAACACGTGTCTTCGAAAGTCTCTAAAAGTCTTCAAGAACACCAGATAATAGACCGTGATAATTTCCATAATAGGCCATTTGCATGTTTAAGGAATAAACATTGTGGGACACAAAAAGTGGGTAAAAAAAAAAGCTCACTAAATGTTTTCAAACTACACAATAGCTCAAAATAATTTATTATTTGTATTGCCTTAGAAATAAGCCATCCCTTCTTAATATAAATTGTTTACTTTAATGCTTTGTCCTAACCCACATTACATAATTTTTTAATATAAATTATATAAATATATTTTTACCTATTTTGCCAAATGTTTTTACAGAGGCACACACCACAGATGAGGTGAGAAACTAACACTGTGTAAGAAAAATACATTTATATTTACATCAGGCTCCGTCATTGGGGGCAAGGGTCAGTGGCCGCTTTGGGCATGGACAGTTCAGTTGCAGTGTGGATGTTGAGTGATACGGGTCTCTCTAAGCAAAACGTGGTGTTTGCAACAGAAACTGAAAAAATATGGATCTCCAAAGTCTCTAATAACACCAGAAAAAGTTGCTAGAAATAAGTAGCTAGAGGGTCTGAAAAGTCGCTAAGTATAGTGACAAAGTGGCCAAGTTGGCAACTGTGCTTCTCAACTGTGCTTCTTTAAGGTATAAATAAGAGCGTTGATTGTAATTTGTTCACTGATTATTTTGTTTAAATTAACTAATTTCAGTCAGATACCTCTGAAATATAATATTGACTTTTATTTGTTTCACCCAACACTGATTTGTGAGGTCACATTCAATGCACGTGTAAAAGTTCCATTTAAAATTTACAAAACCTAAATAGATCAAGGCATGTGTAGTGTAGTGTCAGTCTATAAAGAACCATGTGAGTGAAAAGGGGATCTATTTTGCCTACAGTACTTACACACCAAGATAATTGTCCTCCTCATTTAACCCATCTGTGCAGCGACACACATATACACATACTATGTGAAGTGAGCACATGTGCCCGGAGTGGTGGGCAAATGGACCTTCAGGTTGCAAGGCTGGTTCTTTAACCACAAGCCTTATTTTCAAACATTAATTTCAAAAGTTAGTTTTATTATGTTCAAAATCAAGTATTGCTTAAAAATATATATAATTTAATTGTAACTTAATATTCATTTATTAATTAAAATGTTTGATTAAAATCTTTTGCACTTCTTTTTAGGATCAGCTAATTGCTGTTATGGAACTGTTGGAAAAGAAGGCAGTGCAGAAAATAAGCCACCTGTTTAAAGTTTGTACTGAAGTAAAACCATGTAACACCGTGGATGTGGAGACTGAGTGTGAGGTTTCTGAAGCTGTTCCTACTGAAACCACTGAAATACCAAAGGATGCGCAGTCACGTAGGTCTTTATTACAGCCCTTACAGTGCACTTTATGGCTTTTAGTTCTATCACAACTTGAATTGTAGTACTAAATGTGTACAGATGCTGGTCATAAAATTGGAATTTCATGAAAATCTTTATTTATTTTAGTAATTTAAATAATAAATGGAAACTTGTTTGTTATTCATTCGTTACACACAGACTGATAGATTTCAACTGACAACTAATGAAAATCTCTAATTTTGTATCTAAGAAATTTAGTACATTACTAAAGACCAATACAAAAATATTTTTAGTAATATTGGCCAACAAAAAGTATAAACATGACGGGTATGAGTGTGTACAGCGCTCAATATTTAGTTAGGGATTAGATTACTGCAGTGTGGCATGGAGTCAATCACTTTATGGCACTGTTCTGGGCTTATGAGACAGGTTGCTCTAATTCAGCTCTTCTGAATTTTTTCGGCTCGTCTTCACAACTCTTCATAGATTTTCTACATGGTTTAGGTCAGGTGAATTTGCTGGCCAACTAAGAACAGGGATACTATGGCCCTAAAACCTGGTACTGGTAGCTTTGGCACTCTATGCAGATCCCAAGTTCTGTTGAAAAATAAAATCCCCATGCCCATCCAGGCAAGAACGTTTCGGGCGCTGGGCATCCACTGCCAGGACAGGGCACCACTCCATCACTGGGCATACACTCACACAGCCACACAGACAAACTCACACTATATGGGCAATTTAGAGCATTCAATTTACCTTGTACACATGTTTTTGGAATGTGGGCGCAAACCGGAGAACCCGGAGGAAACCCACATAGAAATGTGGTGAACTTGGAAACTCCACCCAGATTGGGATTCGAACCGGGAATCCCCAGCGCTTAGAGGTGAACGTGCTAACCATTAAGCCGCCCATCATTAAAAAAAAATTTGTTTCAGTAAAGGTATTTGGAAAGCAGGAGTGTTTATACAGTACAATTTATTAAATTTACATTTATTTTAATTTAACAGTTGTTATTCTATTCTGTGGTTTGGTCTGTGGGAATTTACATACCATTCAGCATGGGACCAAAATGAACAAGTACCTCTTGCTTTAGGAAAAGCATCCCCTCCACGGCATGATACTGTCAGAGATGTTCAGGTTAGTTTAAGTAAAACATTAAAAAAAATTATATAAATGTGTTAAAATCACAGTGTGATGATCTTTACATTCAGTACATGGCTGTACTGAATATTTTCAGTGTCCTGGGTCTTTGGATGTTAAAGCCACTACTGCTGGTGGTTCTACAGCACAGATAGAGGAAAACAAAATTAACTCCAAAACCTTTTTGATAGAGGAAGGTAAGGATTGTATAATTTTATTATGCAAATAATTTTTAAGTTATGTTTGTGTTAGAGTAAATAACTTCTGATTATCTTAAAATGAATAACCTGTTTTGTACCACAAAACCTGCGTTGGTGTAACTGTTCAGTGAATTACTTCCAATGAACGCTGGATGGCAGCATTTCTTTCCTTACAGTGTTCTGCCATTAAAAAGATGTTATACATTGAATTGCCAAAGTTATTTATTAGTGCAAAGTTCTGGCTTAATTCTTGACAGCTTCTTTTTCTTTTTGACCCAATTTAGGTACATATGTAGTGGAAGATAAGAGTACAGCAGTTGCACCAGCTGAACAAACTAGCACAAAACTAGATTTAAAGAAAATGTACAAATGCAATGAGTGCAGGCAGAGTTTTACTAAGTTATGTTTCCTGAATCGGCATAAAAAGAAACATAGCAAAAGTATTGCTCATACGTGCCACAAGTGTGGAAAGTCCTACAGATTTGTGCAGACATTAAACAAACACCTCTTGTCCCATGGCAAAACGAAAACAGCATTACGACCCTGCAAGATATGTGGAAAACGTTTTGTAGATCTGGCGAAGCATGAGTTGGTGCACTTAAATGTAAAACCCTATCTCTGTGGAGTGTGTGGAAAGGGATTCACTTTAGAATCTGTTCTTCTGGGCCACCAGAGGCTCCATACAGGAGAAAAGCCTTACCAATGTGAGACGTGCGGGAAACGATTCGCACAGTCAGGCACCCTGTATATCCACCAGAAGGTTCATTCTGAGGACAAACCATGGAAGTGTACTCAGTGTGACAAAACTTTCAAAACTCAGGCAAGTTTGAAACAGCACCAGGTAGTGCACACAGGAGAAAAGCCACATGCCTGTGAAACCTGTGGGAAAACGTTTGGCCACAGGGCAAATCTTAAAAGGCACGTGCGTAATCACTCAAACACCAGTCCATTCGTGTGCGAGATCTGCGGCAAGAGCTATCGTCAAATGAGCTCACTTAAGGAGCACATGCCAGTGCATGGAATGGCAAAACCTTTCATGTGTGAGATTTGTGGCAGGACATTTGTGTACAATTATGCCCTAAGAAACCACATGCTGACACACAGGGGCGTTAAAAAAGCATCTGCGACGAGTAAACACAGATGTGATGTATGTGGGAAACACTATGCCACTTCGTATGCTTTGAAAGTACACCAGAGGGTTCACTCTGCTAACAATCCGTTCACCTGTACAGTCTGTGGAAAGACGTTTAACAGTATGTCTGGTTTCTACATGCATAATCAGCGCCATGCAGACACAGAAGTCATTAGCTGCGAGCTGTGCAAAAAGACCTTCGCTAACAAGGCGTATCTGAAAGTCCACGAGTTACTGCACACTAAAGAAAAAGAGCACAAATGCTCACTTTGTGGTAAAGGATTTAGCCTGCCAAATGGGCTTAAGCTGCACATGCTCATTCACACAGGAGAAAAACCTCACCAATGTGACGTGTGCGGCATGGAGTTTCGCATTGTGGGAAACTTGCGCAGACACAAACGTGTTCACACTGGTGAGAAACCATTTAGTTGTGAAGTCTGTGGGAAAAGCTTCAGCCAGCCTAACAATGTGAAGGCTCACATGCAGATTCACACAGGAATTAAACCATATACATGTCAGAAATGTGGGAAGCAGTATGCTTATGTAAGGAATTATAACGATCACAAATGTGTGCCTCTTTAGAAGACATTCTCTTCCAGGACAATTCAGTTTATTGCCTGTCACGTTTCTCGTAAGGAGACAGAAATGCAAGCCAATTGAGCTGTACAAAAAAAAGTACATGCAAAGTTGTATTTTGGTTCTGTAGTGATTTAAGGTTATATATGATGTTTCTTTTGGAAACTTGATTATTTCTCAAGGTTAATAAAACTTAACTGCGCTCAGGCTTTTCACTCATTGGATGTACAGTACCGGTCAAAAGTTAGGACATATCCTTCTTGCTCCATTTACCATGTAGATGGACTTTGTAGTTTTACAAAAGCAGACTATACTTGTGGTGCGACGGTGTGATGGGCGGAGTCAGCAGACAAGAGACAGGCCAAGAACGCAGATCAGGTAAATGGTAACACCTGCCTGGGACGGATGTGACTAATTATTTTTCCCCGTGTCTTAGAAAAAGGAGGCCGGAAGGAAGCAGGAGGAAGGGAGAGGGAGACTGAGGTAGTACAAATGATCGTTGTGGGACTGCCGATCGCTGCATTTAGCTCCACCTCCGGCCCCAGCTCCTCCGTCTCCCGAACCACTGTCCCAAGCCACTGACATCCCACAACTGCAGGCTGAGATTTCTGATGTGTTTTCTCCCCTTGCCGGTCATACCAACCTCATAAAACACCGCATCAAGACCGGGGTGGTGGTGCGCAGCCAGCTCTATTGTTTACCCGAACACAAAAAAAAGATGGTTTGGTATGAAATTACAGCCATGCTTGACTTGAGGGAATGGAATAAGCCCATATTGAATGGAGTAGCCCAGTGGTGTTAGTTCCTAAGACTGACTGGTCGGTCCATTTCTGTGGGGAATTTATTAGGCCTTACACAGCAAAATCAGTAGAACTGGGCTTTCTCAGCACTACACTGTTCTATTTTAAATTCAGGTTCTATGTTTACACAGGTCGTCCCACATGGATTATCTGTATTGCCCATCTCTCGTTCCCTTTTTTATTTTTCTGGCCTTCTTTTACTGGGTGCCTTACTGATGTGGTGAGGAAGTTTTAGTGCAGCAGTGCTGCTGTAGTTTCTTTTATCCTCCTCAGTGACACTTCTGGGAAAGGAATAATGCACTAACCAAATAATACCTGCTTTATGCTGGTACTATTTGGGTTCTCACCATTAGAGAACACAGTAAAAGGGACATGCACAGTATGTTCTTTGTGTAGGGAGTACTGTGTAGTAACTCAGTGGTTAGGGTATTGGGCTGTCAATCTGAGTGTTAAGGGTTCAAGTCCCAGGTCCACTGAAGTTACCAATGTGGGTCCTTGAGCAAATGAATGAACAATAAGTGGAGCAAAAATGAGTCATTTCCAAACTTTTGACTGTAGCTGAAGTTTTTTTTTTACATATAAATTTTTCTAATGAACACTTTACTCTTAAGATTTATTTCATGTGCTGTTAAGGTTTGTATAGTATTTTTCTTATTTATTATTGTTTTAGAATTTCTGAGATTCATGTATTGGAAAACTTTATAGTTTTCAAGAAAATCTGAACATGCACTGTAAGACCACAGTTTATGTTAGATCGCTGTGGAACACTCCACATGTTAAAGAAATAAGGATTTGTTACAGCACAATATCAGAAGCACTTGCATTCACAAACTGTTGGCAGCCACACCCCCCTGCCACAGTCACAACTCCTTTAAATGTACTTTACATTCAAACTACTTTTTTTCTGGTGGGCAGGTCAATGTAATCAATGTAACACTTAATTTGTCATTTTTTGACACTTAACATGTAATTGACTGGCACTTGTTTTGGAGCACATTCGAATGAAGTCAAGGGCCTCTGTTAAGCAGTTTTGGAACTTGCTGGCTGAAGAAAGCGTCCAAACATAAGATAATGCCACACGTTTGACAGCATTTTTTGTATCAGCCTACTTGTGTGAATCAGCCTCTTCCACACATTAAAATAATGAAGTCCAGATATCAGTCCACCCTCACTGATAATCATTTGGAAGCCTGCTTGAGAATTGGTATCAGCAGCTACTGTGCAGAATACTTAGACCTTCATGTAAATCATCAGAATAATACTTTTTTTTCAGTGGATTGCCTTGTACAGCTAAAAATTTACACGTGTGTATAAAGATTTAAACATTTAAGTTTAAATATTTATATCCCAGTATTTTCTGACGACCTTTCCACTGGGAAAAAAGTCTCAGGCCAGAAAAGTATGGGCACACCTGCCCAAGAGACACAGATGCACTTTCTTTTGTTGCTGCACAGATACATGCTTCACATTCATCCTGCAACCTTTCATGAGCGCTCACAAGACTCTCCCCACAGGATGTTGGTGGCTGGCCATTTTTTTGTTAGTGTAGTGTTTTATTGTAATTATATTCTTGCTGAGTTGTTTAAAAATTCCAGATGCACTGCTCTATCAGATCCCTTTATACCAGCACAATATACACCCTAACACAGTCATCCTCTTGTCAGTATCAGTACAATGCTAAACATCTACATCTACCACCCAAAAAAAACTTGCAGCTGACCCTGTTTGGATTCTGATCTCTGTGGAACAGAATAAAGGGGGCTGACAGTGTGGGGAAATGAACAGACCGCAGTCTGTAATTATAAAATTTCAAGCTGCATTTATAGCATAAGACCATGACAAAGACATCAAGTGTAGAAACAGGTACATAAAAGCTTTATATTGTGTGATTGTATATTTTTTCTAAATTAATTAATTCCTAATTTGTTATGATTGTGGATTTTGCATACATACTTAGGTCGATTCTTCCACACCAGAAGTCAGGCCAGTATATGACGACAGCAAAAGAATCACAAGTCTAAGGTGCCTTATTTCCTGTAGCAGCTCCATAAAAACCACAAGCTATCTTACATATCTGAACCTGCTGACAGAAGATCTCACAACTGTTGTCTCACAAAAAATTCAATTTACTATCAATTCAAAAACATGTAGCAATCATTTGTAACTTACACTTCTGGCCCAAAGTTTTAGAACAGTCTTATGGTAATTATTAAGTTGGTTTGGAAAAGCCAAAAAAATTAAAATGTTTCTTGTCCCACAGCTTTTAACATACAACATTGAAATTTGGCAGTAATGTAGTACCCATAGTTTTTTGTAAGTTGTAAAAGCTGTAAGTTTTTTGTGCTTTTTTGAGCGATATGGTGTATGTTTTTTTTTGTGCTACGAAATAATGAATTAAAATCTTAAATATTTTATTTATGAGGCACAGATTTTAGCTGCTTTTGGGTAGGTGAAAGGGTGCTTCCTTTGTGTGACATCAAATGTAAAAAAGCTGTTTTTTTGGCAATTTGCACATTCCAACTGGCACAATGAACAAGGGCTACCATAACTTTTCTAAGCGCCATGCAATATCCAAAGAGGGTCGTTCTTTCATATTACAAAAGGAGAATTCTACAAAACTTGACAGCATGACAACCAGAATGTAGGCTTTAGAGACTGAAATGGCTTTAGTAGTGCATACCTGAAAATGAAAATGAAACTGTCATTTATAAAGCAAACAAGTCTTGGTAATGTGCACTCATAGTTATCTGAAACTTGACAACCACCATTGGAAAGTCTTAAGTAACTTAATATAGTATCGTTGCATTATTAAAGCAATATGGCACAAGACTCAAATGAGATCAGCCAACACATTCGTAGTTGAAATGTTATTTTTAACACAATGTGAACAAAGCCCATTCCTGTTGGGCAGAAATCCTATTTCAGATCCTTATTCATACCCAGACCTCATTACACTGATTTTCTGAACCTTTATATAGTCATGTTTATTCAAATTAATAATGTCACAGCTGGAAAAATAGCTTAGCCAATTAGCAGTAAATAACTGGAATAACCCGTGGTATAATAATGTATAAGCAGACTAGTAATCATACCATCCTAATAAATCAATTTCCTCTACTAGAACCACGGGAGGGTCCCAATTCCCATGCAGGGGAGAACATTTCGGGGACTGGGCAGATATACCCAGGACAGGGCACCAATCTGTCGCTGGGCACACTGACTCACACTGCCACACACACAACATGGGGCAATTTAGAGCATTCAATTTACCTCAAATCCAAGTTTTCAGACTGTGGAAGGCAACTGGAGAACTCAGAGGAAATCCATGCGGACATGGGGAAAACATGGAAACTCCACCCAGATCTGTATTTTAACCAGGAATCCCCAGCGCTGAGAGGCGAACACGCTAACCACTAAGCCACTGTGCCACCCACATTCTTGTCATTTCTATATTATACTTTGGCCAATAAACATGTTATAAAACTGTTTAATGTGTTCAAAAATAGCAATAAAGATGGAGTTTTGTCACTACAATAAAGTATGGCGCAACAAAATAATTGTGAGCAAGAGGGGAGATATGAACCATTTATATGTACTGTTTTTTTTTTTTTAATTAAATTTAGCCGTGACTAAAAATAAAAACATCAACACAGACTACAACATATAATGCATATTGTTAATACCAATAGAGTAATGTAGTATTAATAGTTTTTATTTAATTTTTAAGATAAAAATCTACAGCTAATGACCAAAATATGTGTCATATTCAGCTTAAACAGTAAGCAAAGTATTTAAAGTCAAAGAGGTTTCTTACAGAATATGATTAAGCATAAAAGCAACAGGATACATTAACACTAACATGTGTCTTACTGGTTTAGAACCAGGTAAACTAGCAGCACTTGCACAAAATTGCAATACTGAAGGGTTTTGTTTAGAATTAACTCCGGACTTTGCAGAGCATGTTGGATGATCTTTTACAAACTGGGATATTCTGCTGATCCACATACTGATATACTTGTTAGACGTACAGGAACATTTCCATGGATTCCCACTGAGATATAATGATTTCAAAGCTGTAAGATCCTCTAAAGTCTCTTTATCCAGACTCTGTAGCTGATTTGATTTGAGATGTAGTTGTCTCAGTTTCATCAGTCCTTGAAAGTGTTCAACTGTGAGATGTTGGAGTTTGTTGTTCTCTAGATCGAGATCCTGTATTGAGGTCAGTGAAACGAACACTGTTCCAGGCAAGTAAGCTAGCTGGTTGTTTTGTAAATACAGCTTTTGCAAGTTACCTAGACCTTTAAAGATGTTCCTTGGTAGGTGATTAAGTTGATTGAAACTCATGTGCAACTCTCTCAATGCAGTCAGGTCTTTAAAGTCATCATCCGTCAGGTTTTTCAGAAAATTGTTAGCCAAGTCGAGATTCCTCAGATGTTTCAGCTCTGCAAATAATCCGTTTGGGAGCTGCTTTATGTTATTATGATTTAACCATAACTCCCGCAGGTGAACAAGACCAGTTAGCATCTCAGCGTGAAGAGCAGAAATATTGTTATAGCTGAGTCTCAGAGATTGAAGTCTTTTGAGGCCTTTAAAAGCAAACTTGGAAACATATCTGATGTGGTTGTTCATCAAATGTAATTCTTTCAGATGATGTGCTTTTTGTAGAAAGTGTTTAGGAATGCTAAAAAGAAGGTTGTTGCTTAAATACAAATGTTGCAGTTTTGTCATTGTTGTAAAAGATGATGAGTTGAGCTCCTTGATCTGATTGTTATCCAACTGTAATTCCTGAAGTTCAGCGAGTGGGTGAAAAAGATCCATCATGATGGTAGATATATTGTTGCAGTCAAGCGCTAACACTCTTAGTTTGCTCAATTTATTAAATAGGCCATCTGGCAGTGATCTCAGGGAAATGTTATACAATTTAAGGGTTGATAGATTATCCATGTCCTGAAAAATTTTTGGGAACAGATCCTGTAAGTGGTTAAAACTTAAATCTAGCTCAGTAAGCTGGAAAAGACCTTTTAGGGATTCCTCATGTAACTCAGCCAGGTTGTTACTACTTAAGTCTATTTTCTTCAACACGGACAGTCCAGAAAATACATTTGCAGGAAGAAACCTGATATCATTGTTTTGCAAGTAGAGGCTGGTGAGATTGGTGGTATATTTTAGAACATCAGTGGGCACTGCGTTGAGCTTGTTTTTACTTAGATCAAGGTGAGTCAGGCTTAGTGGACACCTATTCATTATATCTGTGTAATTAGTTTTCCGATGAAGTTCCCATGATTCTCGGTCCTTTTGTGAAGTTAAGTGTGTACCATAACTAAGAGATGGTTGTGTCAAGTTAAGAACGCCTTCGGGAAGTTTGGTCTCGATGGTGTTCAAGTTGGCTGGGTCGAGCTGCGTTGTTAAAGAACATGATGATGGGTGGAGTTTAAATAGATCTGGTGAGATGATAGATACTTTGTTGCTATTAAGCCAAAGCTTTCGTAAACTACTTAAATGGTTGAAAATACCTTTGGGGAGCGATATTAATCTATTGTGCTGTATTTTAAGAATCTTTAGCTGGCCCAAGTCTTGGAACACACCTGATGTAAGATTCTGGAGGTGATTATAGCTCAAATCTAATTCAATAAGACTGAAAAGATTCCTTAATAATTCCTCATGTAAACTCAGTAAAGCATTATTGCTTATGTCCAATTTCTCAAGTTTAAATAGCCCAGAGAAAACATGTCCAGGGAGCCGTGTAATAGTGTTCTTCTGCATGTAGAGGCTTGCAAGACTGGGAAGATCTGTAAAGATGCCAGTAGACACTGTAGTAAGCCTGTTTTCACTGAGGTCTAGACGACTCAGATTTACTGCACCCCTGAAAGTTCTTTCCTCCAGGTTTATCAATCGGTTGTTAGACAGGCAGAGTTTTTTTAAATGACAACAGTTTTCAAAAGCACCTATATGTATCACTTCAATTTCATTGTCTCCTAAATGGAGCTCCTTAAGAGCATGGCATTGTCGCAGGGATTCCTTTGAAATTGTCCTTAGGAGGTTGTTGTTCAGTTCAAGGTCCTTAAGCTTTGTCAAGCTTTCAAATGTGAAACCATCAAGCTTTGCGATTTGATTATTGTACAGTCCCAAAGACTCAAGTTTTGAAATGGGGGGAAATAAATCTGGTGGAATTATCTGAATCTTATTATTTCCAAGATAAAGTTGTTTTAAGTTTTTGCTATGGTTAAACAGTCCATTTGGTAGTGATTTTAACACATTATGGCAAAGATTAAGATATTTTAGCTGCACCAGATCTTGAAATACTGTCTCATTTACAGTGACCAATTTATTCAAACGCAAATGGAGCTCACCAAGCTGGTAAAGGCCCCTGAAAGAGGCTGCATCCAAAAATTGAAGATGGTTATGACTTAGATCCAATTTGTGTAATTTACTAAGCCCATAGAAAGCATTATCGGGAACAAAAGAGATGTCATTTTTCTGCAGGTAGAGAGTTGTGAGGTTGGTAGTATCTGTGAGTGCGCCAGTCGGGACAGTCATGAGCCTGTTGTTACTAAGATCAAGGTAAGTCAAACCTTTTGGACCCTTCAAAGTACCACTGGCTAGACTTTTTAAATGATTGTTAGACAGAATGAGTTGGTCCAGATTGGTACATTTATCAAATGCACATGTAGCTATGAGCTCTATATTATTACCGTTTAGGTAAATCTCCCTAAGTGCAGGTGCCCCATCAAAAGCTTCACAAGGTACAGTTTGTATCTGGTTCAGGCTTAACATCAGAGTTTGCAGTTTGCTCAGACCCTGAATAATATTCTTTGGAAAAAATGTAATGTAGTTTTCACTCAGATCCAAACTAGTGAGATTTTTCAGATTGTGGAACTGCCCAGTCAAAAAAGTGTGAATTCCATTTCCTCTTAGAAACAGGTCTGTAAGGCTACTCATATTTTGTAAAGCATTACCAGAAAGCCACTCACTAAGCTTATTGTTGGTGAGATCAAGGAGCTGCAGTTTGTCCAGACCTTCGCTGGGAAGAGCTTGAATCTGGTTGTTACTCACATAGAGTTTTTTTGTACCTTCCAGTGTTTGAGGTAATTCTTGAAGATTTTTGTTTGAACAAATGATGGTCACATGGTCTTCACAGTCACAGGGTACTACACAAGCACCAGCTGCTGCAGTTAAAATCAGTATCACACTTAAAAGTGTAAGCATCCTTATAATATTCAACCTAAAAAAGAGCAAAAATCTTAATTTTCAGTCTTGATTGTAAAAACGCATTTTCACAAATCACATTTTTAAAAATTCTGCTGTGCTGGGATGCTGATGACTCAATTAAATAACTGATATTATAACTATAACCTTATCTACTATAATCTTATCCAGTTTTGTGTGGTTGCTAAAAAATAGACAATTAAATACTAACACATTTCGATTGTTACATAAATATACTGAGATGAAATAATAAAGAAAACTTACCAAATGCCAACAACAAATGATTTTAGGTGTTTTCTAAGGAAGTGCAAATCAGAAAGGAGCTGTCAGCATATTTGTATGTGGCTCGCTCTCTGACGCTGACACTCTGATCATTGCGTTTATAATGATAAACCACCAGTGACATCCTAGTCAACACAATGTCTCTTGCCACCACAAAGGCACCAACAGATTACTGCAGGAAGCTACATGAATTTGCACTGAATACTAATAGCAGTGCGTTATGTATACATATTTACTTTTCATGTCTAAGTAGAAATTATTAATCAAAACAAGTTTTGGGATGTGTGGCAGCTATTCTTGTCAGAGTTTTGATAATGTGCAAACTTATTCTTTCTTTAAATATTATCAGTTCGATTTGGTCTCATCCAACCACTTTGCATGAACACCTGAGCAAACTACATATACAGTGATATGCAAAAGTTTGAGCACCCCTGATTATTTTCATGATTTTCCTTTATAGGCCATTGATTGTTCGGATCAGCAATTTCAGTTAAATATATAACATAGCAGAAAACCACCATCATATTTAAAAAGTTAAAGTAAGTTAATAGGGCTTACAGCAAGTGGGCAATAATTATTTAAACAAAATGATGCAGGTGCTTAAATTTGGCCACCTCAGCAGAAAAATTACATCAGTTTTATTTAGTAGATCCTTTTTTTCAAGGATTCAAGGAGGCTTTATTGTCATTTTCATAACATGTAGCATGTTACAAAAACGAAATTATGGCCCA
>JAOUQT010000045.1:6760412-6770707 GCA_025769995.1 Xyliphius kryptos
AGTGTTGGCACAAAACTTTCGGCCTTTTGTTAAAAGCTGCAGAGGAACTTTATCTTTTAGCATGACAATGACCCAAAGCACACATCTTAATCAACAAAAAATGGCTTCACCGGAATAAGATTAAGGCTTTAGAATGGCCCAACCAGAGTTCAGACCTGAATCCCATCGAACATCTGTGGGGTGATCCGAAGAGTGCTGGGCACAGGGGATGCCCTCACAATCTGTCGGATTTTGAGCGGTTTTGCAAAGAAAGGTGGGCAAATATTTCCACATCAAGATGTGCCATGCTGATAGGCCCCTACCCCAAAAGACTGAGTGCTGTAATAGAAGCCTATTCTATTCTATGTAATAGAAGGCTTTTCTTCTTTGAAGGTTTTAGTTTGTTTTTAATTGCACTGTACAGTTTATAGGTCACATTAAAGGTGGATATTTGTCTTGCTGTCATTTTTTTTACATCACAAAAACCTGGCATTTGAACAGGGATGTGTAGACTTTTTATATCCACTGTATATGTATCTATATAAATGGCCCACCCTCCTAAAAATATTCATAAAACCACACATTATACATTTTAATTATGCTTAACCTTAGGCATAGTTATGCTTAGAAAACATGCATTATTATTGTAGTACTGTATTTAAGAATACAGCATATGCTAGAAATATATTTAAAACTGTATTAAATAATATTAAATTATAAAGTACTGTGTATTCACGGTAACATTTTATAAAAATAGGTTAAAAAAGAAATTACTTAAAAATAACATACCTTATTATACAAAATATTAGGCACCCTGTAGATTTTGTGCTATTATTCAGCATTATTCCTTGAGTCAGTAAATAATGATTTTATATTTTCAAACATTAATTTAATAACTAATAGAAAATTTCCAAAAGTGTTTGTATGCCACTAAAGAATACAATATATTACATTTTTTAAAAATGATTTTTAGAACAAAAAATAGGCTGCTGGGGTTTTGGTACCAAAAAGAAGCAAATGTGACAAAGACTCTTGAAAGAATTGTGTCAGATTCTTCATGATGCTCATCAAAACCTAGCAGCTGATTACAGTACAGTACTGTTAAAATTCTTATAGGAACATGCAAATACGCCCTAAAAAATAATTATTATCTAGTCACTATTAGTGATTAACTAATGGAAATATTTGTTCTGCTGTATCCTTAAACATTGCTCTTCTTCTGGAGACGTTTGAAAAAGTGTTTGTATTGAACATACAAAATATTACATATATGTATTGCTATGTACATGCACATAATTAAACAATGTCCAGTATATTGTTAGTACACTACATGTTGTTTGTACTCTTTTCACCATTGTGTGTATATTTTTTTATTTGCAGTCCGATTGTTTTATCTGGTATGCTGTACAAGGGTAGTCCATTATGTGATTTCTTGATAAGTCTTTTATCTGTGACAGGTGAAGTGTTTGACTACCTCGTGGCCCATGGAAGAATGAAGGAAAAGGAAGCACGAGCTAAATTCCGACAGGTAAATTGAACTGACAACTAATCTCCAAGGCTTTTCTCAAGACATCTGATAATTCTTTTTATTCAGCATGACCGCCTGAGTGTACGCCTTTCTTACTCAAGCTATTGTTAGTGAGAAATGTAAAATATTCTACTTAATGATGAACATGTTACTGGTGATTTTAATAGTCACTTGCTACTCTGTTTCAGATTGTATCTGCAGTTCACTATTGTCATCAGAAGAAGATTGTTCATAGGGATTTAAAGGTTTATTCTTGTTCTTGGTGCTTTATATGTCTCTTTAATGTAGTATTCCTTTGCCTTTAATGTTGAACGTACTATCAGGTCTTGCCTTACACGCTGTATTAAAGGCATGTTTTCTGTTTGTCATCTCTCAGGCAGAAAACCTTTTGCTCGATGCAGATTCCAACATTAAAATTGCAGACTTCGGATTCAGTAATGAGTTCATGCTGGGCAGTAAGCTGGATACGTTCTGTGGAAGCCCCCCTTATGCCGCTCCTGAGCTTTTTCAGGGTAAGAAATATGATGGACCTGAGGTGGATATCTGGAGCCTGGGAGTCATTCTCTACACACTGGTCAGCGGATCACTGCCTTTTGATGGACAGAACCTCAAGGTGAATCGGTTATATTATTGGTTTTTCTACACATTTGTTTTGTTTGAGCTGGTTGTGTCTCATGCTTTATTTGGGTATGATCAGTATGAGCAATCAGATGGCCTCAATGCCTTGGATCTGATATTTCCTTCATAAAATAAAATACATGTACTGTATTTTTTCCCGGAATTTCCTATGACGCTACATTTACTATGACGTGTACATAAAACTCAAATATCTTTATAATTGTTCCATTGAGTTAATTGTGATGCTTTGTTTTACCATACCTGAGGGCATGCACAAGCAGGTTTGTTCAGGTGATTTGTTGTATAACAGGCTGTACTCTGTTCTCTTCCCTTAGGAGTTGCGAGAGAGGGTGTTGAGGGGAAAATACCGTGTGCCATTTTACATGTCCACTGACTGTGAGAGCATCCTACGCAAATTGTTGGTGCTCAACCCTGCCAAACGCTGCACCCTAGAGGTAAGGAGGACACACTGTTAATTACCAGAATTTATGCTAGCTTTGTGCTTTAGAGGCTTAACTACAGCATTTCATTTTTCTAATTATTTTCTAACAAACAATAGTTTGTTGCAATGTCTTCAGTGTGATTTTATGCATTTTGGTGACAGATTATGCACTGATCATTAGATGTTATATTTTTTTAATTTAGAATAATGTAGTTAAATAAAGGTGCAAAAAAGCAAACTACCATGTAGTGCTATTGCTGTTGGCAAATAAATCTACAAAAAAGAGCCAGTTCATCAAAAATGCATCAAAGATATGCTTATCAACTAATAAATAGTATCCTATTTTCTTCACTTCACACACTGCTTATTTTCTGTTAAATCATATGTGTTTTTTCTGATCAGGGATTTTATTAAAGTATATGAGGAAAGTGCAGACTAGGTTTAGTCATATATGTAGCTGTTGAGAAATGACAGCGATTAATGCTTAGTACCACATAAATAGACCACACACATAAATATAGGCTATGATAATGGTGCAATATATCTGGACAGAGCTCTACTGGTTACTCTATGAACACGTAACAAGTACTTGAAGCCTGATATTTTGCAAATTGACCAAGTGTATTTTACCTGCTACAATTATTAAAACTTTCGTCCCTAAAATCTTAGCCCATGTAATATGCATGTTTGTGTATATAGTGTAACCCTTTTTTTTACTTCTCCCTTAGCAACTTATGAAAGATAAGTGGATGAATGTTGGCTATGAGGCAGATCAGCTAAAGCCACATCTAGAGCCTGTGGAGGACTACAGTGACTCAGACAGGATAGGTGAGTGTTCTTCATATAACTTTTTTTCTAAATGCAGAAGCGTACCCCTGACCTTGAGCTCGCCATTTGATATTTGGACTCTGGATGTGTTTATTTTGAAAAGGTCTCGAGTTTTTGCATTGCTCGAAGTTTAGTACAGTTCCATTAAAATGTTGCTTTTTCATTTGATCAGCCATAAGCTAAATTAAAACCACAACCTCAGTTCATAAAAGTTTGTCACACAGTGTAAATGTAAATAAACACTGAAAGCAATGATTTGCAAATCTCATTAACCCATATTTTATTCACATCCGAAGATAGAACACATGAGACACTTTACTATTTAATGAAAAATATTATTCTGAAATTGTTGCACAATTTTCAGGTGCATTTTATTGCATATATATATGAAACTCTGCCTATTATTTCTTCTGATATACTCTGCCTCTCTAAAGCGTTTTGCTCTTTTTTATTTCGTTTAATCTTTTAGTTATATAACTGCAGATTGCTACTCCAACTGTATTTATTTGATTCAGTTTACTTTTCCAGATTTTTGTTGCCAGTTACACCTAATGATGTTGCTGCCATCAAGTTAAAAATCAGCTAATATTTTTCTGTAAATTGTAAAATGTCTGTCAATCAACCTCTGATATGTGTTCTATGTTCTGTTGTGAATAAAATATGGGTTCTTGCAATTTGCAAATCTTTGCATTCTGTTTTTATTTACATTTTAATCATTAATCATTTACTGGTAGATTATTAATACTATATGTGTTTTTTATCTTTCCTTCCCAGATGTAATGATAGGCATGGGCTTTTCCCGGGAAGAGATCAGAGAGGCGCTGAACAATCAGAAGTACAACGAGATCACTGCTACTTACCTGCTGCTGAGCCGCAGGAGTGAGGTGAGTATCTGGCCATTACTGAGTTTCTGTGTGTATGAACTTTCACTCTTCACTCCTGTGCCTTTACTTATTTTGCACTGAAGGATGGCAGTGATTCCAGATCAAGTAGTACTTTGTCTCTGGCACGAGTCCGACCCAGTCCGATAACCAATGGTACCAGTAAACACTCCTCAACCTCTGCATCCAGCTCTGCCTCTACCACTCACCACAAACCCCAACGAAGTGCCTCCACCTATCACCACCAAAGACGGCACAGTGACTTCTGTATGTTCCCAATTTAAAATTGCACTGACTTTTCTCTAATATTCACATGCATCTCTAATTGAATTAATCTCATTGTTTAGAATTATTCTATACACTTGCTTTATGGTGACATAGTTTTTGTTTGTTTTTCAGGTGGTCCTACAGTTTCTACAGCACACCCTAAACGTAGCCCCACCAGCACAGGAGAGTCAGACTTGAAGGAGGAACGTTTGACCACAAGAAAGGCAGGCTGCAGTGTGGTGGGCAGTCGTAACATCCCACCTTCCAGCCCCATGGTCAGCACAGCTAACAACCCCAACAAAGCAGAGATTCCTGACCGCCGCAAGGAAGCTACCGTCACCTCTGTAAAAACAAAGCACTTTAATCACGTTCCCTATTGATTGTGTTATTGAAGCAAAATGTGACATGATGTTAATAAAGTCAATAAATTATATTAAATACTACCTGACTCTCCAACAAGCCATGTAAAATGTCTAGGAAACAAGAATTTCTGCATGATGGAAGACATTGTTTACAGTATTAATTGAAAATATGGGATAGCTACGAGAATATCTTTGCAGAATGTTATGCTCATCAGTTTGCATTCTTATTCTTTTACCATCTAGAACAACGTATCAGCAAGTTCCATGACTCGCAGAAATACATATGTATGTACGGATCGCTCCAGCACAGATAGACATTCCTTACTGCAGAACGGCAAGGAGAACAGGTAGTGTGTGTGTGTGTGTGTGTGTCAAGATGATGACCATGGCAAAATCTTCCTAATATTTAGAGTTATATTGTGTTTAAACATATATTTTCTGATAAAGACATACCTCTGCTTCTCATAGATTTTTTTTTTTCACTTTTCATCTGTATTATTTCCATTGCTGTCTTTCCACCTTCTCTTTATCTGTTTCCTGTTTGCGTCTTTCTCTGGAGCATTCAAGTGTACGTGGAGGTTCATATAATACTCACACGCAATAATGTAAACACGTGTACATGCCTGATCGCATTTCTTTGTATTGCAAATTATCTGCTAGACACCTGTCATATAGTTACATTCAATCACATGCAGTACTTTTTTGAGGTTGTTTAGCTAATATGTGCATAGTCATGAAGTAATAGCTGATTAATCTGATTACAATTATGTTTTTTTTCTGCAGAGTAACTAAATATTATTCTATATAATGTGTGCAAACGTACCCAGCTCTGCCTTCTGGCTCAAATATTAATATAAGTGTTTCTGTTGGAGGCAGAGGTGTTCTTCTGTGGGAGTCAGTGCAGCTCTTTTAGTGCATGGCTATTTAAACCGTTAAACGGTGTAGCCCAACAATGTGCTAAATAAGCATATTTTATGGGGACAGAGCCAAAATCCCGAAAATAGACCGTAATTGTTCTACCACAGCTCATCAGCCATATGCCTCACATCCTGGACATACGTATCATCACAGGTTGTAGGTAAATTTAGTTTCTGCTGCTTATTTACACAATCTTTACTCGCAGTCTTAAGATATGCATTTTCTACAGAACTGTCCATTTCTGAAAAGTGAAATCGAATAGCTTGTTCACTCTTGAGCGATTCCAGCACTGCTTTTCTCAGTCCTCATCCGCCTTATAGTTTATTTTTTTTTATTTCAATGTGCTATCTAAAACTGAATATTTGTTTTAATTTTTTTCTCTCTCTAGTTCTCACTCTCACCGTTTACAACCAGCTTCTCCTTCCACACACAGTATATCTGGGGCTGGGGTGGCTTCATCCACATCAGCCGATCGTTCCCGCCTTAGCCGAGGCTCCACGGTCCGCAGCACTTTTCATGGAGGTCAGCTCCGGGAGCGTCGGGTGCCTTCGCATGCCCCGCCAGCATCCCCCACTTTGTCCCGTGATGCCAGCCCATTGCCCCATGCCCGCACCCGTGCCACCTCAAATCTTTTCAGCAAACTCACTTCAAAGCTTACACGCAGGTAAGGCAAGAAAACAGACTACAGGACATGCATGAACATTTGAAAAACAGAATGTGTTTTTTTATTCATTTAATTTATTAAGTAATTTAATTGCTGTTCCGGCAAAATCTTATTTTTAAATATATTCTATACATCGCCTTCTTCTGGTAGAGGTTTCCATTATTTATCAGCTTCTTGTACATATACCAGTTTACATGAAATATTAACAAATGTTTTTGGAAAGTCAATGGATTCAACTATTCTAATAAGATGATCTGCAGCATTAGGAAATAATCTGACAGCAAATGTAGGCTCTTCTAAGTAAAGCTAACAATAAAACCGACTCTACAAATTCAGAGGTATTCTGAGCTTTTTTACAATTTGGTTATTCATGTAAAAACTCTACCTCTCTACCTAGGAGTTAAAAACAAAAATCAGTGCCTTTTGGCAGTTTGTAACTACTTGGCACTTCAGCTAGCTGTAAAATGTACACCAGACAGCTTTATTTGTGCTATTCCTGCATTAACTCTTACTTGACCTCCTTCCTTTATTCAAACAAGTGCCTCTAATTCTTGCAGCGCACGTTATCTCCCCTTTCTTACGCCTTAGCTGAATTTACAGGTTCTGGTCATAAAATTAGAATATAATGAAAAAGTTGATTTATGTATCAATTAACTTGTATCATATACACATTTGTTACTCACAGACTGATATATTTCAAGTGTTTATTTCTTTTAATTTGATGATTATAAGTGTAATATAACTGGTGATCTTAAATTGTATCATTCTTTGTCTAATAGACGAAGAATATATTAGCTTGAGAATGATGGACCATTGGTCTAATGTAATCTAAACCCCCAGATCTCGCTCCAACGCTAATTGACTGTGATTGGTTGAATTCAACACAGTCTGTGATAGATGTGCATAAATAGTTGAAATAAGTTTTTTAAGTCAGCTGAGATAGAAAGGAATGAGTCAAATTGGGTTTCAGATGGGTGATTAGGAAAATGTTGGAAGGCCTTTGTTAGGAAGATACGAGTCTGCAAGAACTGAAACAAGTGAGAATTAGGTATTTCTGTGCCAATGTTGCAAAAGAAGGAACTACTTTATCAATGTACAGGTCAGAGAGTGACTTGATGCCAGAATTTAGCCAGATGGAGTAAGCATCAACCGTTAATGAAGGTGGAAATTGATGATTTAAAAGTTTAACCATTGTGATATCCGTGTGATTTCCTAAAATTATCCAGATTCGGAGTCTGTCTGAAATATTTTTTATAGCTATAGGAATACGAGCGCAGACTACTGAGAACAAGGAGCATTTAGCTGAGGCTAATTCTAGCTGTGTCTAAGGCAGTGAAGCTGCCGGTAAGGATAAGTCGGCCCAATATAGCAGTGTGGAAATGTTGCATGCCCAGTAATATCTCCGGAAATCAGGGAGAGCTAGGTCACCGTGACCTAGCTCTTGACCGGCAGACGAAGCATCTTACTTTGAAAGTCAGGTGTGCATTGGCCCTAGATGAAATGAAGAATAAGACTATTTAGAGCTTTTGAGCTGTTAAATGACTTATTGATCCAGATTGGTATATGTTGGAATAAATACATTTTGGCTGTAACTTCATCTTAATCAGATTAATCCTGCCAGCTATGGAAAGATGCAGAGATGACCAACAGGTAACATCTCGCCTGGTTTGCTCTAGCATAGGAGTGAAGTTACTGTGAAACAGCTGACATATATCAGGGACATAATCAATACCACTGTATTAAAACCGGAAGCGGCGTTACAGAGGGATGGACAGTGTCGATATTCCAGACGCTGCCAGGTTGACCGGAAAGAACAGCCTTTTCAGCTGATTCATACAATGTTAGTCTGGCTTGAGCAAATCTTGTGTGCAGTTATTAAATCGAATTCGACTCTAAGCTGAAGCTGACGGCTATATAGTTGTTTGGAGGGGAGGGAAGCAAGTTGGGAATCTATATTTTGGAGTTCAGCATAATTCTATGGTCACAGAGATAAAATAAATCCTTGAATAGGAGATATGCACACCAGACAGGAACGAGTATTTTTTTTAGAGATCAAGTGTGAATGAAGAGACGCTCGGGACAATGAAGAGCTGGTCTGAAACCACCCTCGTAGAGACCTTTAAGCACTTCCCTGTATTGGTTCCGCTGCTCTTACAGCTTGGGCGAGTAGTCTTCAAAAATGTGGCTCTAAGCGCCTTGATGGTTCAGACTACCTTACTTTGCTCTGGCCACGTAGAAATAGCATCTCCTAGCACCTCACACAGGAACTTAGAGAAAAACACTGTCGATTGGTCACCTTCAACAGATTCCAGGACCCCAATGATAGGTATGTTGTTGCGCCTGCTCCTGCATTCCAGATCTGTTTTAGCCCGTAACTTTCCATAGCATTGTCAGCCTCGAGCTGCGTGCATCGTTCCTTCAGCGTGGTGACACAATCACCTCTGAAGTGCCTTGAGCTTCAGCTCCAATGTGGAACAGATTGCCACATGCTGCTCATCAAGCAATTTTGTTAGTGTGGCTAGATTTAGCTCGGTGCTCACAGCCAGCAGAGCGTTGGGCTTGGCGGATTTCAACGCTTTAGACGACATCATCGTTGGCAGTCAGTATTTAGATAACAAAAATATTAAAATAAGTCAAATTATATAAGTCGTATAGATCTGAATAGTTAGGAACAAAATGGACAAAATGCGCAGTTCTTTCTACTCGCTCACCTCCATCTTGGAATTCCACATGTTCATACTTTTCAGTTGGACAGCATTTCTAAAAATCCTTTTTTTTGTATTGTTCTAAAGTAATATTCTAATTTTTTGAGATTTGGGTTTTTTATTTATTTCAAATTAAATTTAAATTGAAAGAAATAAACACTTGAAATATATTAGTCTGTGTTTATTGAATGTTTATAGTATACAAGTTTCACTTTTTGAATGGAATTATGGAAATAAATCAACTTTTTTATTATATTCTAATTTTATGACCAGCATCTTTATATGTGCTCTTGGTTTTTTTGCTTTTTTTTCTTGGCAGTTAGTGTCTATATTTTTTCACTGTCAACCTTCTCTCTTTTATTTCTCTATCACTCTCCTTTCTTTCTTTCTTTCTTCCTTCCTTTCTTTCCTTGTCATACTGTCTTTTTTCCTTCTTTTCCCTTCCCATCTCTTAGGGTCAATCTTGACCCCTCTAAGCGTCAGAGTTCAAACAAGTCCGTCTCGGGCTGCTCTCTACCACATGGATCAAAAACAGTTAGTAAGTCTTACTGTATTTCCACCTTTGCATTTTTCTTTATGCATACCACACTCTTCAGTGCCTCTTCTGGAAGTAGAGATGTTGAGCGTCCTCTTGTGGACATTGGGTTGTTGGGATCAGTAATTTAAGTTAAAAATGTTATATAGCAGACAAACACAGTGACATTTGGGAAATGAAAAAAAGTTTATAGGATTTACAGGAAGTGTGCAATAATTCATTAAACAAAATTAGGCAGGTGCATAAATTTGTGCACCCTTGTAGTTTTATTGATTTGAATAGTGTTGGCAATAATTATTGAAACACATCATTTGTTTTGTAAGCTCATTGACCTATGACTGACATACACAGGTGAATACAATTATGAGAAAGTGTTATGGTGCCAATAGCAAAGTTTTTCTCCTCTTTGCATCTTCTCTGAAGAGTGGCAATACGGGAGCCTTTCGTATTTATTGTTCGTACTGTCCTGTATTTATTGTCTGTACTGTGTTTACTGTTTGCACAAGTGCACTTTAATGTTGTGTGTAGCACCTTGGTCTGGAGGAACGTTGTTTCGTTTCACTGTGTA
>JAOUQT010000045.1:6770807-6805239 GCA_025769995.1 Xyliphius kryptos
CAATGTGGGTCCTTGAGCAAGACCCTTAACCCTCATTACTCCAGGGTCCTGTTTCAACCCTGTGTTCTGACCCCAACTAAGTAAGTACTAAATGTAAATGTAGATATGAGGAAGTTTTAAACTTGTACAGGGACCAGTATTTTGCACAACCTTAAAAATACAACAGCATTGAGGCTGTAAAAATGCCTTGGATAATTGGGATCAGGGTCAGTTGCAACAATACCTCAAGTATTATATTATCAACATTATAATTTAATGCATGGACACAACAAACCAAGCGAGCACTGTGCAACTTTTATGATGTAGGCTTCATTAATGGATGCTCAACCCAAGTTCCCCCAATGAATGCATGATACAGAGCTATGCGCCTTGCCTTGGCTCGGCAACACCGGACATTTGATGACTAAATGAATAGCTTGAGTAGCGCTTGTAATTATTTTGGGCTGGTGAAAGGGGCTGTATGTGGAAACCCAATGAAGCCATGGTTCCTGCAAATCAGAGGTGGGTTTGTTTAGTTGGCATTTAATGGGTGTCCTGTCATCCAAGTGGTCTGTCATCGCCTCCATTCATTCCTTTAAGTTTGGCCTGTACCAATAGGACGCGATGTTCATACACGTGTAAAGATGCCAAATTATGGCCAGAGAAACACTCATCTTAGTTTGCCGTTTCCATTCCCCCCCTTCAAGTCACCAGATCTCAATGTTACCATACACATCTGAATTGTGAACCGTTCTGCAGCAACTATGGTTTTCATTGCCTACAGAATATTTGCATGGAGTCCATGCCCTGTAGTATTTCTGCAGTCTGATGCTTCTATGAAAGACCTAGAATCTTGAGTGTTGGAATGTTTGTTTCTGGAACTTTGTAGTATTGCAATGTAAAAGAACAAGGTAAATTAAATAGCCTGTATGACAAACAACAGATTCCAGTAAATTATCAGGTTGTTGTGTAGGGTTGTGCATTAGCATGGAAAATAAGAACAATGTAAAAAAAAAAAAAAAAAACTCTTAAGGACTTAAGTACAAACTATCTGTACATTTACATTGTCAGTTTGCAGACACATGCATCCAAAGCATAATGAAAAACAAGTGAGAAAGAAGAGAGAACAGCTTTAGATTGGGGCTGGTCCTAATCCTAGGTCACCATAGCAACTGTGACGTGCAGCTACTGTCTGGGAAATGAACCAGGAAGTCTTATGTGTCAGAGTGAAAACCAAAAGGCTTTTGAATAGGGAGAAAATTAAATAGATTTCAGTGTAGGAGGTTTATTATTTTTTAGGTAAGCAAGCAGCAGATGGACACGTCTCACCGACATTAGTAGTGCTAGACTCTGGAGTCTGTGTGTATTTATTCCAGAAGGATTTGCACAGGGTTGTAAGTTGTGAGAACATGCAATGGGTGGGGCCCTAAAATGGCGTCATCTCTCAAAACTGAAGTGTTTAAATATGCATATTTGCAGACATGAGCTTCCTGCATTATGTGCCAGTGACACTGCTTGTTCATGTTGTACTGAAAGCTCTGATGATGGTAATCCTCTCAGTCATTATGTAATACAAGCTGTCACTTAACCGTGATGAGTGAGATCTGTGACTCAAACGGAAAAGCAGGTCCAGAGAAGTCTGTATGATTCCCAACTGATTTTAGTGCAAACCTGAACCGCAATGATGCTGCTAATTATACTGGTATATCTTTTAATGCCTGTTGATTTTATTTTGCTTTGTTGTATTTTATAGTACCTGTCATAGTAAAGCTGCACACTCTTTAAATTTTCATCATGCCTGCATGCTGTGAATGACAAAATCATAATGAATTATACATAAATTAAAATAAACTTTTATTCAGTTTTTCATCTGTTGGTTTATTTGCTAAAAATGTCAGTTGATCTATTACACCAATGTGCCAAATTTAGGTAGTAGTTACTAGGAAGGAGGCGATTAATTTTTTTTGCAATAGCGATTCAAAATGTTGTTATTAATTAATCGTAATGGCGCCGCAGCATGGTGCAGGCATAATAAGGTTTTTTTAATGAAATTTTGTTCTGACAAAGTGGCGCAACTTGGTCGAAATAAAAATTAGGTTACACCTGTCTGTTTACTTTGTCCTTCAAAAGGGATATGCCAGTCTGAACTTTGGTTTTCACTAAAGACTTAAATTTTTCTGTAAATAAAGCTCTGTGTTGTCTTCTTTCAACAGCAGAATGTTATGTCATTCATTCATTCATCTTCCACTTATTTATTTATGAGGGATGCGGGGAAGAGGGGCTCATCCAGGGGTGACCGTCTCTGGCGCTGGGCAGAAACGCCCAGGACAGGCCGCCAATCCATCGCTGGGTACACACTCACTCACAGAGCCACACACACTATACAGGGCAATTCCCTGTAGAGCATTACGTTAACCTGGAATCCATGTTTTTGTATGGTGGGAGGAAACCCACGCCGACACGGGGAGAACATGTAAACTCAACCCAGTTTGGGATTCAAACCGGGAATCCCCAGCACTGAGAGGCAAATGTGCTAACCACTAAGCCACCGTGTAGCATGTAACGTCATGTTTACAATAAATAAATGACATAAGAAACTGCATTGTTCCTGTGATTTCTGCCACCTTTTTGGTAAAGTTAATTATTAAATAATAATCATAATATCATATCAGGATTATTTTTTTAAGCAGTAATCGTACCTTCAAAAATCTGTGATTGTCTTATCCCCTAGTTGTTGCTTGTATTTGGCATGTTGAGTAAGTGTACTTACATTACTACCAATACATTTCAAATATTTACAGAATTATACACTTATTTTACATATAATTATACAATTATATGTAAAACGGAGAGTAAAAGACAGTTTATTTGTAGACCGATAGCTATATTGTCTTCAATTGTGAGGTAAATAATAATCCAACCTACTCCAAAGATGGTTTTGTGAGATTAAGGTTTGTTGGCATAAGACAGAAGAAAGGACACAGTGTATAAGTCCATTCTGCAATCGCAGTGCATATTAAAAACAGAGGACAACATCATTAAAGGATTTGAACTCAAAAGGCTCTTTATCTATAAAACAATGTCTGAGTTTACAAGGAGTTCATTCCTATTCATGCTTTTAGACATAATCACAGCTCTAAGCCCAAACCCTGAACCGCAAAGTGCAGTCATTTTTACAGATGGTGTTTCCTGCTTCCATGTCACTAAGGAGAGAATACAATGCCGTGTATGGCTATTTTGGGACCCTTTTATTAATTTGTTTAGTAGCCCTGACATGCTGTCTATTGTGTATCATGAACCTGCTTTGATTTGATGTTATTTTTGTTCTGCATCTGGCTCCTTGATAAACATATTGTACTGAATATTAACATAGATATTTAATGTCCGTCTTATCAGTTAGTCACGTGTATGTTTTTCTTTCTTACACGCTTTGTCTTAATAATCCTAACAAAGCTGAGTGGATTCTCCACTATCTGTACATTCTTCTTAGTCATTTAATTTCCTAGCCTCTCGTGTGCTTATTGCTCATTTTTTGTACTATTTATATTTTTCATACAATTACAGTTTTGTCGATATTCAGGTTGCATTGCATATTCTCATAGTTTTATCCGTATAACTTTAGCATTAATGTGTATATATGTTTTTGATTTGTAGAGGCAAAATCTTAAGTACGTTTATTATAAATTAATGAAATGTATTTAAGCATTGGCATAAGAAGTCATACTCTTCTTTATTTGTTGTTCTGCTGATACAAATTTAAATTCTGAAATCCAATTGGCTTAATTTTAAACTGTTTTTAAAAACTAAAACTTCTTCTAAATAAAGTAAGTGTTCAGTATGTGGACAGGTTAAGGTAGGTTAGTTAGTGATATTTTTCAAACCTTAGTTAGGCTGTAATGATTTAATCTGTAAAATATTCAATTAAATAAAAGAAAGCAAGAAAGCCAGAAGATGCGGTGGTGAGGTTGATGTTTTAGAAATCGGTCATGTGTAAAACCTTGATAATTTAGATTAAAGTGGAAGTTATAAATCAGATTAATTACATTTATTTTATTTTTTTTTTGATGAAATGCTTTTTCTCTTGCAGCTTTTTCGGGAGGTACGAATTATGAAGAGCCTCAACCATCCAAATATTGGTGAGTCCTGTGTGATGATTTTTTTTTTTTTTTACCTGACTAGCTCTGAAATTTTTTTGATTAATTACCCTTACATGAGTTGACCTAGTGTGTGTGCTAGTGATTAATTACAAACACATAAAGTGCCCTAGTTTTGGTCGACCTGTGTGTAACTAAAACATGCCCAATATGGCTATTTGTATTGTAATTGTAAAATTTTAGGCTTTATTGTATTTGTTTACAATCGAGTTTAGTTATGTACCATAGATTAAACTGTACATATGGATTGTGGATTTTTTTTTATACACACAAGGAAGCCTTTGCAGATATTTACTTTGATATTGACACTTGGTAAATCACTGCGGTACTAGAAACACTAATGGAATTGCTACTATATTTTCATGGCTTCCTTATTTAATTATTGATTTCTGTTATCCATTCTGTAGTTCAACTCTTTGAAGTGATTGAAACTGAGAAGACATTGTACCTCATTATGGAATATGCCAGTGGTGGTAAGAACACATGGGTCGCAATATATAAATTTAGAAATGGTAAAGATCGCTCAGAGGTTAAAGAAGTTTTGAAAATGTAAAAAAAAAAAAGCACAACATAAAATTCTGTGACAACAAATGATTGGATTCATTGGCAAACCATCGCCACCATTCCACATAATCAATCAGTGCCTCTACCATCCGTCTGATCTCAAATCTGCTATCAGAACATATTCAAATAACGAATGTCAGTAAGAATGAGCACGCCCTCAGATAAACTTATAATGTTCATCCGCTCATGGAAACCTATAGAACCCACTATCTTCACGATCGCTGAGAACAAACAACGTATTCAGGATGCAGCCCTGGTCACAGGTCCCACAAAACACATCCCCTCTTACCTGTCAAATGGGGATCAGGTTTCCACCTGATCCTTTTGTTTATCCTTAACCACAGTACAACACATCCTCATTCATGCCATGAATAACATTATAACCAATTCCTATTCTACACGAACTTTAAAGAGGTGTTTGCCTCAATCTGCTCAGATTTATAAAAGAAATAGGACTACAAATTGCCATCTAAAAACATGATTCAGGATATTCAATATATATATTCACAGGCATAAAGGGCATCTTGCCTCTCCTCACATAGGTTGAATATAAATTAAAAACTCCTTTTTTGGGAGCTGTCAGAACCTGCACCCCGCTATTAATATGGCTCTAGTAGCTGGAATGGCTTTTAGAAAAAACAAGTAAACACGCATAATTTACATACAGTATGTGCTAAGATTGTATGATTTAAAGTTTTCAATGCTTTTAAATCCTTGGGCTGATCTTTCTTTGCCAACATGTCCATCACATCACAAGCCTACTAGAAAAGTGGCAAGCTCTCACATGCAGGTGTTCATACAGAATATTTACAGCCTCTGTTATTATCGGTCACCTCCAGCTGTGGCATATACAAGACTGAACATGTAGCTAATCTGAGAATTCCTGTCACTCAGTCACCCCTCGTGTTCTCTTGGCTTTTATTATTTTTCTCTATCTGGCTTCCAGTATAAGCAGCTTTGGATTATGTGCTTTGTCGAAAGTAACCTTGTCTCTGAAAATTGGCTTTAGGTATATAAACCTCCACCTACGCAGTTAAAAATATATATATTCAGGCAATGTTCAATTACACTCCTCTTCGTTGTCCCGATTTTAGTCAGTCTTGAGTCTGACCTTCTTAGCCCCTTTACAATATACTGCTCATGTTTATATTTATAGCACAGTGTATATAAAAATTTATATAGTTCATGTCAAGCATATGTGGTTATTTCTTGCTTTTTTTCCACTTCAAATCAGGGTAGTAAATGCTATTTGAAATGTTGTGTGACAGGTGAAGTGTTTGACTACCTCGTGGCTCATGGAAGAATGAAGGAGAAGGAGGCACGATCTAAATTTCGGCAGGTAAATCACGATGTGGTAAAGTCAGTCCTGCAGTCCTTTGTTTGCTTATGATGTTCCGAATTGGGCAATTAATCTTAATTCTGTTACATTGCCAATCACATATTAGTTGTATTTAAAATCGTGTGCAGAATTTAGTGACATCTAGTGGTGAGGTTGCAGATGGTTTCCAAACCCCTAATACCTTCCTTGTACCATATGGTGGACATGATGACGACTTATTGCTTCTGTGATTAGCAGCAACTGTTACTGTAAAGTCACAGATGCACATCTCTCATAAAACACATTGCACATCTTAAAATTACAGTGGCACATGGGTAGAACTTCTGCCTTGCTTCCTGGTGTCCGACACCGATAATGCTGTCTGGCCGCTCATAAGGAGGAGTCCTTTCAACTCCAAATCAGTTGTTCCTTTCCACTGTCACTTCGACTTACTCTTTGGGAGTTCAGTCTCTCAAAACTGTAAAGCTGCTTTTAGACAATGTGATATTGCAAAAAGCTTTATACAACTAAACAAACCCAAACATAAAGAAGATCCCAGGTTAAATTTTTAGGTAGTTAGACAAACTTCATGTAAGCAGTTGTGTGCTTGAATACCCCTATGTTGAAATGTATGTTTATTATCTTGGGTGATTCCCATCCACTTTGCTCTTTTTGACTAAATGTGCTCCTGTGTCTGACCAGTGTGTCGTACAGTGGGTGGGAGTTATTGTCCATAATGGCCTTTAGCTTAGCCAGCCATTATGGAAAATACCTCCCACCCACTGTACGACACACTGGTAAGACACAGGAGTATGTTCGGTCAAAGACTCATTCCACCCAAAGTACCACAGAGCACCACAGGACATCATTCCTACCTGGTGCCGTTAAACTCTAAAACTCCTCACTTCATGTGTAATAAACAATTATATGTGAAATAGCAAACTGTGTATATTATATAGTTTTTAATAGATGCCATACTTAAACATGCAATGATGCATATTATCATCGTATAGTTCAGTTATAAATCGTGCAGTGTAGGACACCACTGCATTTACCACTTTATTTTAAGAGTGTTTTTTACTCTTCAGCATCGTTTACTCATACTTTTAATCTTATTATATGTATTTTTTTGTTCTGATACAATTTGAGCAACATCTGCAATTTCCTCAGGGGATCAGTAAAGTATTAGGAGTCTGATTCTGAACTCTAATTGAGTTTCAAAAGTGCAGTTTTGAAGGTTCCTTTTTCGAACTTTTGTTTCAGATTGTGTCTGCTGTTCACTACTGTCATCAGAAGAACATTGTTCACAGGGACCTGAAGGTGACCATGCTACTAGTCATTTATTTGATACATTTATTAGACCTTGTTTAACATAACTATGCTTTGTTTTTGAGGCTGAACTTTAAAAACGTGAAAACAAGTCTGGGTTTTTTTTTTTGTGCCTTCTTTCCTACCCTAAAACTGGCTTTGTTTGTCTATTAATGTCTCAGGCAGAAAACCTCCTTCTCGATGCTGATTCCAACATTAAAATAGCAGACTTTGGGTTTAGTAATGAGTTCAAGCTGGGCAATAAGCTGGACACATTCTGCGGCAGCCCCCCTTATGCTGCCCCTGAGCTTTTCCAAGGCAAAAAGTATGATGGGCCTGAGGTAGACATCTGGAGCTTGGGGGTCATCCTTTACACCCTTGTCAGCGGCTCACTGCCTTTTGATGGCCAAAATCTTAAGGTGAAATGTTTTTTCTTCTCACATTCTTTAGAGTTTGATTAGCTTGCAGTAAATGATTTCACATGTATTTATTCGTGTAATACTTAAACCCCATGGAGGCTTTTTATGGCTAAGAATGTGCATTACTGAACAGTAAATAACACTGCATAATATTTAGTTTCTAGGCTTTCTTTTGTTTTTTAAAATTTCATTCCTATTTATGGCCCATGTCGGAATTTTTTAGTCTTTTTTTGTTTTTGGAATATAGCTCAAATGTGTTCCTTTTGTCTCAGAGATTTTTAAAAAATATTTTCTATGCTGCATTAAATAATTGGCTGAATTTAATACTTTTCCATTAGGAACTGCGTGAGCGTGTCCTCAGAGGGAAGTATCGAGTGCCGTTTTACATGTCTACTGATTGTGAGGGCATCTTGCGCAAATTTTTGGTGCTGAATCCTTCCAAGCGATGCACCCTAGAGGTAAGATCTGGCTGGCATCTGCACACTTTGTCCAAGCTTGTTTTATGGACCAGCTTGTTTACAAATGCTGGCTGTGAAAATTAACTAACTACTTGTACTTAAACGTTTCCATTTCCTGCTACACTATATAGGCAAATTTTCATGACACCTTCACATCACACCTCCAGACATGTTTATAACCTCACATTCTAAATTGGTTCCTCCTCTGCAGCTAAAAACGTTTTTCAGTGTAGGCTTTGTACAAGATTTGACCGTTTGTATGTGGGCGTTTTTGTCCAGATACTGAGAATAGCATTTGTAAGGCCATAAACTGTTGTTGGACAAGAGAGGCATGGTTCTATATCTCCACTGTTGTTTTCACAAAATCTGTTTATTCAGGTTAAGTTCAGGGCTTTTTGTGGTTTCACAAGTGTATTTTTTTTTGGTTGGGGTTTAAACACCAAACTCACCCACCTATGTCATGGACCCGTTTTCATGGACCTGGGTCACATTCATACTGCAACTGCATACACACAAGCAGACATTTGTACCTACAAGGCTGGCATTGTAATTCCCTATAATGTGCTTTGAAAAAAAAAAAAAGTACTTCTCACCATCCTACCCCGCCAGGGTCACTTCAGAGGCCGAAATACCTGCAACGCTGAAACTTAGCACTGTGATTACCTACCATGTCCTTGAAAAAATATATATTTCTAAATTCAATGGTCATCAAATGCAAGACCCTTTCAGGGTACCTGCAAGGCTGAAACATGGTTGCCTACCATGTCTTTGCAAAAACAAAAACTGGTTTTATCATCAAACGCAACACCAGATGGATTGGGGTCTTCGTGAGTACCTACAAAGCTGAAACTTGGCTCAGTCATACCTTATGATGTCCTTTGAAAACCTACGGATAAATTCATGTAAGAAATCAACCGTGGACACCATAGTCAGCACTCGTACTATATTCATTCCACATATTCTTTTCAGAATTTTAATCGTCACTCCATAATAATTTAAAATACATAAATGGTCACCATGCAATAGATTTAAAAAAAAAAAAAAAAAAAAAAGCAATAGCTACTAAGCAACAACACCTAACGTGAGCACTGAGTGTCAAAGTGAAGTCACTTTTGTAAACCGTTTACTGACTGTTATAGAAAGGATGATTTTATCTGGGGAAATCTGGCATTAGTGTGTTTTACATCAAGGGTTTCACAAGCTGCTTGAAAGACTAACACCTACAAGGACTTCAATGTACTTAAAAATGCTTTCAGTTAAATCATCATTAAACATTTATGATCAAGGCCCAAAAGGAAATGTAAAACAAAACTGAAAGCTGTGTAACCTAGAACATATTATGGCATTAAAAAATAACTGAGCTGAAACCTGAGTTCTTTAGCTCTGAAAGAGAAAACTGCATATTTTGTTAAGAGATGCAATAGAAACCTCTTTGTGTATATGGATTGTGGACATATGCATTCAGATATTTAAAGCTTTTTGTTTTTCACTGGAGCTTTATATGAATTCTGATTAAAAAAGAGTCAGCATAATGCTTTAAACTCATATTAGATAAATTTACTAACACTACTGATTTACTGCACCATAAACTCACTTTTAACAAAGCCAGAGAGGGAATTAGCATGTGTGACCTTTTTGTTTCTTTTCCTGTTTCAGCAAATAATGAAAGATAAGTGGATGAATGTTGGATATGAAGGTGATGAGCTGAAGCCACACCTCGAGCCTGTGGAAGACTACAATGATTCGGCGCGGATTGGTAAGCAGCTGATCAAAGTTTGCTTTGATGTATAGTTTTTCAATAATTATGTTACGATTAAATTAAAGGGTAACGTCAGTAAGTTCAAATAATGAAATCAAAATGACCTAATAAATGACCTAATACTTAAACTAAAACATTATTTCTGTATTTATTTTTACCACCTAATAAATTGTATATGGGCATGATTAGCATGTTCACCTCTCAGCGCTGGGAATCCAGGTCCAAATAATCTGAGTGGAGTTTCAGTGTTCTTCTCGTGTCGGGCGGGTTTCTTCTGTGTTCTCCGGTTTCCTCCTACAGTCCAAAAACATGGATGAAGGTAAATTGACTGCTCTAAATTGCCCCTTTAAAGGTGGCTGAGTGAGTGTGTGGCCAGTGATAAATTGGCACCCTGTCCTGGGTGTATCTGCCCGGCTCCCGAAATGTGGGAACTCCCTCTGCAACTCTAGTATAAGATTAATCGTAAGATAATGGGATGAGATAGATTGTATATAAATTGTTCCAATGGTCAACAGACTGAGATAAACTAATGCTATTATGACCAGCGTATTAATTCTTGCTGTGTTGTGTTTTCTAAAGTTCTATTTTATGACTTTAATTTCTACATTATTGCTTTTAGACGTAATGGTAGGGATGGGCTATCCAAGTGAAGAGATCAAAGAGGCTTTAACAAGTCAGAAGTACAATGAAATCACTGCAACGTACCTGCTGCTGGGCCGCAGGAGCGCGGTAACTATATATGAATTATGTGGTGTGGTGTGGTGTGGTGGTTGTTCAGGTGTTTCCAGTATTTACCGGTCTGCTTTTTATAGGACGGCAGTGATTCTAGATCAAGCAGTACGCTATCGCTGGCACGGGTTCGACCCAGTCCAATAACCAATGGTACAAGTAAACATTCCTCCACGTCCTCAACAAGTTCAACCTCTGCCTCCACTCACAGCAAACCCCAACGCAGTGCCTCAACCTACCAACGGCAGAGGCGACATAGTGACTTTTGTAAGTGTCTGGCTTTTTAAACCTAATTTAAACTCAGCTGTTTTGATAATTATAACTACATCTTTTTCAGTTATGCTTATGTATTGTTCATATTCCTTTATCTTCCTGTCTTTTACATTGCCCGTTTCTTTCTTTTTTTAGGTGGTCCTGCGGTTCCTGTGTCTCACC
This sequence comes from Xyliphius kryptos, assembly GCA_025769995.1. Taxonomy (NCBI): domain Eukaryota; kingdom Metazoa; phylum Chordata; class Actinopteri; order Siluriformes; family Aspredinidae; genus Xyliphius; species Xyliphius kryptos. The sequence continues at coordinate 6,781,931 of JAOUQT010000045.1, forward strand.
CAAAACGTAGCCCAACAACAACAGGGGAATCTGATCTGAAGGAGGAGCGTTTACCCACACGGAAGGCCAGCTCTAGTGTAGCAAGCAGTCGTAATATTCCCCCTTCTAGCCCCATGGTCAGCTCAGCTAACAACCCTAACAAAGCTGAGATCCCTGACCAGCGCAAGGATGCCGTGGTAACCTCAGTAAGTCTATATGTATAAATGTGTATTCTCATTTAGCATGAAACATGTATGTATGTTTGTTTCTACAGGCTTATTTAAGATGCATCATTAATGTTGAATTCAGTTTATTAATACTGTGCATTTGCTTTTCAGAACAACTTGCCAGCAAGTGCCATTACTCGCAGAAACACATATGTTTGTACAGACCGATCCAGCACTGATCGACACTCCTTATTGCAGAATGGCAAGGAGAACAGGTACCATTCGTTTTGCATCTGCTAGCAATAATGTGTTCTATAAAATCAAGATCTTATAGGAACAGAAATGTATTTTGTCTCAGCATATGGCAAGGTTTAAGGCAGCATGATCTGCAGTGTATGTAGGTAAAAAAAACACATGAAGTTAATTTACAGTTCTCCTAGGGTTTATTTTTTACCTTTAGCAGATTTTAATTTTTTTTTTTTAAGTTTTTATTCCCAATTTATTTGTGTCTCTTTTTGCACTTGCTCACCTTTCCCTCTGTTCCTTACTTTCTGTTTTTTACTCTTTGGTGGTCATATAATTTGAAAGGCTGGGAACAATATGGGCGCATTCTCATTCTTGTACTATAAAACCCTCAGCGAATACTATAGACTGCTGTTGTATTAAATGCTTAGCTATTTAAGTCACTGTTTACTGCACATCTGTGTCAGGATTTTTGATAAGGACACTCTACTTTAGTTTACTGACTTACCCACATTAATAAAATAATTACTAGCTTAAGGGTCTCATGTCACGTACTGTTAAGCAGCTGAACAATACCCTGCACCCAGATATAATGCATTCCACCATGTATGTGCAGATACACTCAACTGTGCAGTCACTCTGTGTTACGCTCGGATCTGAGTGGGCGGAGGCAGCTCTATTAGTGCAGGGTTATTTAGAGCGTAAAGTAAAATGACCCAAGGCCAGAAATCAAGGCTGAGCAGCTTTGTGTGAACTGTTTGTGCTGCACCAAAGTGCGATGCGAGCACTGTTAAGGGCCCTAAACAAGTCTGCTGCTGTGTCCTGTTAATCTTAGACTTACTTCAGAATGCTATATGCATTGAATTGAGTATTATATCTGGTTTGGCTCTCATCTGAAAAGTTCCTCTTTAAATTAAAACTTCAGTTAATTGTGTAAAAATCCCAGAATGTAAAGTTACTCAACCAGCTCATCTGTCACCAACAGTTATACCACAATCAGAATCACTGCTGCGTTTTACCTCCTCTGGGTTAAATGTTAAAATTACCTATTTTATGAAACCAACTATACATATTTAGGGTGCAGTAGCTCAATGATTAGGCTGAAGGACTATCGATCTGAAGGTTATGGGTTCAAATCCAGAGTTTTTGGTTGAATGTCTGCAAATTTACCTAATACAATGCATAAGTAAACTAAGAGACACTTGTTTTGTTCTGGTGTTTTTAAAATTGCTACAAAACAGGCAAAAATATAAATTGCAGGTTAAAAATCTAATTTGTGGTCATTTTATAATTATTTCTGAATATGTTTACAAATTTGGCGGCACGCTGGCTTATTGGTTTGCACGTTCGCCTCTCACTGCTGAGGATTCAGGTTTGAATCCCAATCGGGGTGGGGTTTCCAAATGTTCGCCCCGTGTCCGTGTGGGTTTTCCGGCTTCTACCCACAGTTCAAAAACATGGATTTGAGGTAAATTGAGCACTCTAAATTGCACTATATAGTATGTGCTAGTGTGAGTGAGTGAGTGAGTGTGCCCAGCAACATATTGGCACCCTGTCCTTGGTGTGTCTGCCCAGTGCCCGAATCGTTCTCCCCTGGATGGGCATGGGGAACCCCACCGTGACCCTAGTACGGGATCAAGCGGAAGATAATAGATGTTTATAAATTAATTCATCTCTCAAGTCATTTTTTTGCAGGGTATTTGACCACATTTCTACTTTATCAATCGTTTCTTTAAAAATAACTAACTGTTTCCTTCTTTTTGTTGAATACTCAATGTATTGTTAAGTTTAAAATAAAAATGATGTTTGGATTTTGTTGATTGTAATTTTTATCATTGATCCAAATATTAATGAAGGTATTTTGTAGCCAAACATCTCCAACCCAAAGCGTTACTGTAATTCTCCCTTCCCCCACTTTCATTACTTTCTTCCTTTTGACCACATGCGTTATCATGTGAGGTTTCCTTTAAATGGTTTCTCGTTTCAAAGATGGAGAGTGTGAGATGGGAAATGCAAGAAAGCAGGAGAAATATTTCATAGCTGGGTGACTCAGCATCAGTGCGTTCATGTCTAATTGAACACATGCTGCTTCACTGAGAACCCATCTGTCTTATTTGACATCTGATCATAGCTTGTTATTGCAGTCATTTTGTCATGTGATTGTATTTTTTGTTCTCCTCCCCAGTGCACTCTCACACCGTTTACCTCCAGCCTCCCCCTCCAACCACAGTATAACTGGGGCAGATGTGGGCTCGCCCTCTTCTGCTGAACGTTCCCGTCTGAGCCGTGGCTCTACCGTCCGCAGCACTTTCCATGGAGGGCAACTTCGTGACCGTAGGACGCCCATGCATGCCCCACCGAAATCCCCCACCTTATCCCACGATGCCAGTCCCCTGCCCCACGTCCGTACCCGTGCCACTTCCAACCTTTTCAGCAAACTCACCTCCAAACTCACTCGCAGGTAAGAAGAGGGAATCAGAAAAGTTTGTTTTTATGACGAAATAGAGATTGTTGGCTACCGATGATGTAAATACGTAAAATACATCATTTGGTTAAAATGAATATCTTGATCTAATTCTATATTTTTTTTTTATATATAACATTACATATAAAAAACTGTTGGCCCTGCAGCTGTTCAAACTACATTTGCTACTCTGAAGATTCACAATGAAACAAAAGAACAAAGAGCAAAATGTTTGGATTTTTAAAAATGATGAGTGTTTTCTACAATTATTCCAAATAAGCCTATCAGACAGGTTTGCTGTGCAATTTCGGTAGGGTTTTTGTGATAAGTACCAAGTTCCTCCTATATAGAAGAGGTGTGACGCATTATTGACTTGGCTTTGGAATTTTGGCGGTGAAGCTATAACCGCTTCACCTCTAAAAACCAGACCATTTTTTGAGGAACCATTTTTAACCTGTGTGTCAGACTAATTCATTTACGGTGCAAATTGGTAATCAAGTTTAGTGGTTTAGGCTTAAATAATGTAATTAAGTGAATATATGAATAAGCTAGCTCTTCATAACTCTGCTTTCACACCTGTTAAACTCATAATTAACAGTTTTAACATCAAGTCCACATACTTGTATTCTGTATTTATGTTTTCTGAGGTCAACTGCCTCATGCCTTCCTATTGCTTTTTAGATTACCAGTCAGATGCTTCTTTACTTTTTTCAATTGTCCTGCCCTTTTCACGTTTTTCTCTCAAGCTGTCTTTCCTTTCTGCTTTCTTCCTTTCTCCCCTTCATCTGCTAGGGTCAATCTTGACCCTTCTAAGCGTCAGAGCTCAAACAAGTCTATCTCGGGCTGCCCTCTGCCAAATGGATCAAAAACAGTTAGTAAGTCTTCCCTTGCCTTTCCACTTCTCCACCCTTTTCTCTCCTTTTGTACTCCTTGCATGTTCTAATCCCCCTCTCGGGTTTTGTGAAATCTAAGTGGCAGAGCTCCCCCTTGAGGCCATTTGCACCAGACGTTTTCATTTTAACAGGAGCTGTTGCTTTGCCTTGACATACTGGTTGAAAAAAAAAAATCGGAACAAAATGTTCCAACAGTTTTGTCTGGAGTCCATGTCATTGTTGTTGGTTACCAAGCGTCCTTGTGCAACACACTAGGTACTTGTGTTTTACTTTTCTCAATTTATATTAAGCTCCAGGTACTGTGTTAGAGTTGTCCCAGAAAACTCTGAAATCTTATGTGAAGTTGTAATCTGCAGAATCTTACAGGCTCGCCAGACAGGTTTACAGTAAGCCTTGCCACCTTAAGTGTGTTAAATACAGTATAGTTAGATTATACACGCTAAAGGCTATGTCTGGTTGCGTAACCGGATTCATGACTTAATTGGAATTCTATTTACAGCTTGAGGCCAACAACCATGACTTATAGTCTACAATAAAAGTAAAATATCTGTTCTTGTGTTATATAGTTTTAAATATTAAGGATTCTAATATCTCATAAACAGATTAGATCGACAATTATTCGCTAAAAATGTTGTTGCATAGTGTAGTTCGTGTAATTAAGTAGGCCTGCTTTTGTTTTAATTATAGTATTTACATTGATTTTAGCTGGAAGGGACCTGGAACTCAGTGGACAGTACTGGCACCTCACAGCAGGTGTGGTCCTTTCTGTGTGGAGTCTGTAAATTGAGTGAATTTAAGGTATTAAAATGCCTTTTGTGTAAATATGTTTGTGCGATTTCCGTAATGTAGAATAAAGAATCACTTTACAAAAATTTTAAAAGAAAAATGTGTTTAAAATATAAAATTAAACGACATCTGCAGGTCCTCCCCTGTGCCTGAGTGGGTTTCCTCCCACATTTCAAAACCGTTGCTGATCGCTAATGTATTGGTTGGTTGGAATTATGGTTGATGAAATGCTCAATAACCAAACTTGTAAAGACCTTTACCATGAAAGTCTATGGATCAGAATAACTGACTAAATCGACACCACGTGCACACCCGTGCATACACACACACCCACACACACCACAGCACCAGTTATGAAAATTGCTCATGAATTTGTGTCTCTGGTTTCCCTTGTTTTTGTATATCATTGTCTTGTGTATTATGCTAGTAATGTATGGTGATGTTTTGTGTTTGTGAAGTTTTTTTAAGTTGTTGTAGGTTTAGTGGAGTTGTTTCGTGGATTTTGTTGTACTGCCAGTCAGCTCATTCATAACGCATTCTTTGTTTTCTTCTTGAGGGTCACAGACGAACCTGAGAGAGTCTGCAGATCTCCGGTCACAAGGTAAATACCTGCTTTCATTCTTATCGTTAACAACATAGACCGCATTTCTTTAATTTGGTATATATTTAGATTTTCTATATTTAGGTAAGTTATCTCTTTATTTATAAGTGATGGTAAAAGTAACTTAATTTCTTCCACTCTGCTATTTCTGCCCACAAAACTGATTTTAATTCTTCAAACTGATTCTCTCTCCCCTTCAAAGCTCCAGAAGCAAAATTTCAGGTTAAGAACAACAGGTAACCTTTAACATGTGCCTGATCCTCTTGTAGTTCAGATGCCACCTGTGCATTAAGCATATAGCACCTACATACTGTGCACTATGTGTGGTGTGCACTTCTTAATAGTTAGCATAAGGTAGCCTCCTACCCTCTTCCTCATCTCCCTTTGACTTGTTTTTGCAACCGCAGAGATTGCTTGATCTGAGGACTTCTCTAAATTAAGTAAATGAGACCAATCTTGGCACTAACAGGGGTGTGACATGAGGGTTATGCTGTGTGCTTGAATTTATGGGTCATCTGCAGATTTTTGCAACATGCCTGCTGTGATTTTTAATGTTATGGTTTAGGAAAAAAACATAACTGCTTTCATTAACGTCATCCTTGCTGTGAATGAACGCAGGTATGTAGCTTTGATTAGAACTAAGCATGTACAGCTGTTCTTTTAAATTAAGTTTGCTATATAATAAAGGTATATGACAGTGCAGAGGATTTAAAGCAACATTATAAAGAAATGAATGTTTTTGCTGTAACCTTCCCCCAACCTGCCCACAATTGTAGACCTGTCATGAATACATTTTCCCTCATTGACTTCTGTATGTGTGCATTTACAAGCAAATACAGTGGGTACGGAAAGTATTCAGACATTTTTTTGCTCATTAATGTACTCTCAGCACCCCATCTTGACAAAAATAAACAAAAATCTAGACATTTTTGCAAATTTATTAAAAGAGAAGTACTGAAATATCGCATGGTCATAAGTATTTAGACCCTTTGCTCAGTATTGAGTAGACGCACCCTTTTAAACTAGTACAGCCATGAGTGTTTTTGGATGATGCAATAAGTTCTTCACACCTGGATCCACGTTGGATGGTAAGGGTTGGTGGACAGCCATTTTCAGGTCTCTCCAAAGATGCTAAATTGTCAGTTTTTCCGAAGCCACTCCCTTCTTATTTTAGCTCTTTACTTAGGGTCATTGTCTTGTTGCAAGGCTCAGTCTGATGTCCTGAGCAGTCTGGAAGAGGTTTTCTTCCAGGATATCTCTGTACTCGTCCGCATTTCTCTTTCCTTCAATTACAACCAGTCATCCTTTCCCTGCAGCTGAAAGACACCTCGTCACATGATGCTGCCACCACCATGTTTCACTATTGGGATTGCATTGAGCAGGTGATAAGTGCATCTCTGAAGCTCATGCACAGTGAATTTTGGTTCTCCTTTACCTCTCACACCGAGGCTCATCTCTCTCACCACGATTGCTCAGTTTGGCTGGACGGCCGGTCTCCGAAGAGTTCTGGTCATGCCAAACTATTTCTATTTAAGGATTATGGCAACCTTGAGTTCTTTCGTATCCTTAGTCGGATCTGTTCCTTGCCACAATTCTGTTTTTGAGTCATTGGGCAGTTCCTTCCACCTCATGATTCTTATTTGAGCTGACATGCACTGTGAGTTATGATGTCTTATATAGACAGGTGTGTGCCTTTCTCAATCAAGTCCAATCAGTTAAACACAGCTGGACTCCAATTAAGGAGTTGAACCATCTATAGAAGGATCAGAAGAAATGGACAGCATGTAAGTTAAATATGAGTGTCACAGCAAAGGGTCTGAATACTAATGTGATGGTTCTGTTTTTTCTTTTTTTTTATAAATTTGCAGAAATTGATACATTTCGGTATGTTTCTTTCAAGATGGGGTGCTGGTTGTACATTGATGAGAAATTAACTGAACTTTTTTATTTTGGCAGATGAAATAAAGAGTGAAAAAATGTAAGGGGTCTGAATACTTTCCATACCCAATGTACATTATTGCAAGCGCAACATAAGTTTCATAACACAAATTAACATGACATGTGATTCTGCATGTTACTATATATTATGCAGAGTGATTTTATTGTTCTTCTGTACCCTGCACTTCTAGAGCAGATGCTCCAAGCATGCAGTTGTCAAACCAGGGGTGAGGCTTTCCTCCTCCATATTTGGTCCTAAATTATCTTACACTGCTTATTTGTTTATGGTAAAATTGTTGCATAATGTTGCTTTAACTTTCTGTTTTGATCGAGAAATGTGTACATATTGGCTTGTATCGAAAAATATAAGTACTCGTGTCATCACATCTGAGTACTTAATATTAAACAGATTTTGAGATCTGTGTCAGAGTGCTATGCAAGTTCATAATATGCATCCAGAACAATATGTACAAATAATAACACTTTATTAAAGATCAATCAAGTTATCAAACCAGTTCATTTTCTATAACGTTAAAAAAGTTCATTAATGAACATTCACATGCTTTTATTTATCCAGCAATCATTTTAGAGCCCACTGCATTATGGATTTGTGTTGTGTTTTTGTCTAATGTGTTTCTCTCACCCCATCCCTCTTTCCCTCCCTTTGTTCACCGCATAATCATACTGGTTTAATAATCCATGTCTCATTCCCCTGATCCCTGAACCTTCCCACCACTCTCTTTCACAGTCGCCATCTATCTGGGTATCAAAAAACGACAGAGCCCAGGCCCCCCCGAAGCAGCTGGGATGTGAAGGTGCGGAGCGCGCGGGACCCAGCTGAGGTGGTGCTGGCTGTGCGCGAAGCTGCACAAGGCTGCGGTTGCCAGGTGCACCAGGCTGGCCCGTTTCTCCTCTCCTGCACACATGGCGCCGCGGGTTCCCGAGTGGCTTTCGAGGCCGAGGTGTGTCACCTGCCTTCCGAGACCAGCGGTGTACGCTTTAAGCGCCTTTGGGGGGCGCCAGTTGCCTTTCGGGACATTGCCACCAAAGTGTCCAAAGAGCTGGAACTCTAATAAAAGGTCTTGGGGCTGAGGAGTAAAAATGAGACGATGGGAAAAAACTTGAAACCTTGCCATGCCCTTCTCAACCTTCTGAGCCCACACAGACTCTGAAACGCAGCCAAACATGGACCGCTTCTTTCCTGCAACGCACAAGCTGAGCTGAAAGGAAGCCCTTATCCATAGACTCGTGTTAAATTCTGCTCCCGTTTAGCCAGACAGAAAACTTCACCACAATGTCTTAGTTTATTCAGTAGTTCCTATTAAACTGCTATTTTACATTTTCTATTTTTGCATTTTTTTTAATTTTTCAGTTAGCTCTTCAGTTATCAAACCGATGTCTTAAGCTGCGTTTCTATATAGTTTACTGTTTTTTCCAAGATGAAGTGGCCTGAATACAGATGTAAATGCTGTCTTAGAGAAATCCACAGCTGCCTAACTTGCCTGTGTTGGCGATGGGCAAAGGCTGCTTTTCTGAGCCACTAACACTGTATCCTTTTTAGGTTTTTGTCTGCGTTTCAGCAGTTGTTCTCAGTAATGCAACCTCTGTCGTTGTACAGTAGCACTTTAGGGTTGAGTGAGTGTCTCTTATTTTAAGCTGTGTTTCCCCTTAAAAGGTACAATTGATCTATCAAGCCAAGTCAGAACAGCACTTCTACATTTCTGTAAGTATTATGCTGGTTAGGGCTCTTTTGGGTTATGGCCGAAAGTGGACCCCTCTGAATAAACCCGGGGCCAGAATTTTTCATAGATTTTATAAAACCACTCTTTCGAACATTTCCCAGCATTGTTCAAAACGAATTGGTAAAGCATTTGTGTAAATCTTGAAGCGTGCTAAATTAGTTATAGCCATCATGTAGTTATCTGTTGTGAGTAAATGTAGTATTTTTGATATTATAACAGTTTTGGGGTGCTAATACAGTACTGTTATTTCAATTAAACAGGCCCTTCACATTCTGTCATGCCATCTTAGCAATGTGGCTGTTCACAGTCCATTGGATACCATATTATTATATTATTAAAAAAATATTAAGAATGTGCATTTAGGACCATACAAAAATATTTAAAGGCTTAAGGGCTAATTATTACAGCTTGTGCTCTAAAATGTAACTAGCAGATTCAATAAGAAAGGAAAATGTAAATCTACATCTCAGTTGGGGTGTAAATCTTTTAAAAGTTAAACACTGATTCATTCATTCTCCATCACTGGAATCATGACCTTTGAAGCTGAAGGTCAGGTCCCTACATACTATGAAAAGTTTGCTATCTGATTAACTTGATGTTTTTTTATTATGGATTATGTCAAGCACTATAAATAATGAATAATATTTAATACACCCAAACAGGAATTTAAATGGTTAAAAAAATCTAAATCTTGCAGCATTTTAAAGATTTGTGGTTTTAAATTCTCCATTTTAAAAACTCCTAAATCCGTCTGTTTTATCTAAACTGTGGATGACTGTTCATGTTTTATTGTGTGTGAGGTGCATTTATAAAAAAAAAAGAAAAACACTGTAATACAAGCCAGTCACTGGTTTCTAAGGTCCTTTACAGTCACAACCAAAGTTTCAAGTTTCTATTTCAAAACTGCCATCACGCATTTAACAAGCCATGAATTACACACTAAATATTTTTTTAGTTTACATGTGCAGAGAGGTGAGGTCAATAAAAAACTAGAGACCATATGGTTGGTTGTTTCCTTGTCTGTTAAACACCTAACAAGCAGCACAGCTTGTTATGATCGGAATAATGCATAGCTTTAGTCATGCTGACCAAAAACATTTCTATTTTCAGTCCATGCACAGTGTTTGTTTTGATTTACTGAATTAATTTACTTCTTAGATTAAAAACCTCTGTGTTCTATTGTCTTGAGGAGTATCGCCATGAACTGTTTTTATTTTAGTTTTTTCTTTCCCCTGCAAGGCTGCCCGAATGCTTATACATGTGAAATTGTGTAGAGAAAGTAACTTATGTTTGAATGTTGTTCTTCTGAAAGGGTTTCATTTTTGTCTTCTAATGTACAGGAAGGGCAGTAACTGAAGTGACAGTGAAATAAACTTTGAAAGAATTTGAAAAATATTTCTTTGTCATGTTTACCACTTGGTCAGGGGTGTCGGCTTCAACAAAAAATAAATAATTTACTGCATCAGATATGTGCCAAGATTGTGAACCACTTAAAAGAAAGGAGGGGGTGAAAGTGGTAGTTTCCTCTGTTACTCTTTTAAACCTTTTTTTCAACAGCTGACCATTTGATAAATAATATTTACTAATAAATGCAAATCAGGACCTTTACTTGGAAATTATATAAAATATGTTTATAAAAAAACAGAACTGTTCTTTATCCAAAATTCTATACTAGAGCTTTCCTTTGCCTTTAGAACTTGGTGCTTGGTCTAGGTGCTTAACATGGTGTGTGCTCTGATATGCTTATCTGATCATGAGTGTATGGGGGGATAATCTGAGTTACCATAAGCCTTTGTAAACTTTAAGATAGCAAATATAGGAACGCTTGAACCAGCCCATCTTGCATTAACAATCATGTCACTGTCCAAATCACAATTGCTACAATAATTCCATGTACTCTAATACCACGAAGGTGACTACATATATAATTGCACTAGCCTGTCGGCCCGTGTGTTACAAGTGGTTGGTTCTTTCTTGATGTTTATAAAGAGTATATGAATAAGTCTGGATGAATAAGTATATTAAATTTTGTGGTAATCAAAATCATTGGTGGGGATTTGTAAAGAAAATGTCTGTATGAAATATAATTTACAGTACCAGTTAAATGTTTGGACACACCTCCTTCTTGCTCCATTGTCTCTTTAATACTTTACATGTAGATGACTTTGTAGTTTTACTATTACAGTTTTTTTTTTGTTAATTCTCTATTGGTTCTCTGTTGTCTATTGGTCAGGACCGTTACAAAGCAGGTATAATTTGGATGGTGTATTGTTTGTCAGTTCTGCAGTGTCACTGCTTGGATAGGAATAATGCACCAACCAAATCATTCCTGCTTTGTGGTGGTTCTATTGGAGTTCTGACCATCAGAGAACAGAGTAAAGGGGACTAACACAGTATGTACTGTAATCCACAAACAGATGGACTACAGTCTGTGATTGTAGAACTACAAAGTCCATCTTTACAAGTGGAGCCAAAATGGTGTGTGTGTCCAAACTTTTGACTGGTACTGTATAAATAAATAATGAATGGATAGAAAGATGAATCCAGATGAGCTTTAGTTTGTCCAGCCTGTGAAGATAAAAATAACCAATATGTACATGCTGCATTCCGGACCAATCACCTTTACTTTATTGTATTTGTTAATTTTGTTGCTCACTTGATACAATTTGACACAATTTCTGTTGAAGTAAAACACAGGGAATTATTGATTGTTACATTGGGCTTTTTATTACTTTGTACAACCAAAACAAAGGTGAAGAGAACATAGTCAGAGTTTTCCCAGCTATGCATTGATTTGATCCCAAGATGTTACAGGAAAGACAGGGTAGCAGTAAAAAGGAAGGGGCAAAAGAAATGTGTAAGAAAGAGCGGGAAAGGGATGGAGTGTCTCTTGGAAAGCTCAAGCAAGAGCATTTCTCCTGCTTGCTCCTTTTAAGAGCAGATACAAAAAGAAACACTTCTTCCACTTTACTTCTGGGCTGGGATCATGTCATCGATAGACTCGCCCTTCTCCAGCTTTTTCTCCATCTCAACCATGAGCTTCACACCATCAACCACAAGCTGCACCTGCTGGACTTCAGATGTACCAAGACGGTCAGCGTTGGAGATGTCGAACACACCACCGACTGAGGCAGTGTCCACACCACCTAATCATAATACAAGGACGGACAATTAGGCAACACGTTTGGCAAAGATCATTTGTACATTGGCCGAATTCACAAAATGTACCTGTTCCACGCTTCTGCAGGCGAAGTCTGGTCAGGATTTCTTCAAATTTAGCATGTGTGCTGAGTTTGGGCAGCTTGACGTGCACACCACCACGCAGACCAGTACCAAGGTTAGAGGGGCAAGTCAGAATAAAACCAAGATGCTCATTCCACATGAATCCATGGTTGTGCTTCTTAAAGATCTCCTCAATCTGCAGGAAGGTTAAAAGACACAGACTTTATATCTAGTTTTATTTACCGGAAAGAAGTAATGCTCATTGAACATGATGGTGTATGTTTACCTTCTGAAGGCCAACGCAGAACCTCTTGAAGACCTCCTTCATGTTGCCACCCTTCTGCATGGAAATGACACGCAGGTGATCCTCCTCATTTACCCAGACCAGGAAGGTCTTGTTTTCATTGTGCCAGATACCTCTTGCGTCAGGCCAGTCACGGGCCATGCCTGCAGCCAGCAGCAGGGGGGAGACGGGTTTGTCAAACAGGAAGTGGTCAGCGATCAGCTGTTCCTGCTCTTTATCGGTCATGTGGACCAGGGGATAGTACTTGCCCTTGAACTCTCCATCAAGGCTGGTCAGAGCTGTGAAAAGGAAGAAAACCAACATGAGGGTCAGTTCTCCCTCTTCTTACTCACAGAAATGTCCTGTGTGTAGCTTGTGGTCAGTTAATTATCAGGACTTACCCTCGATGGACAGCTTCTCCACAGCTCTGCGCTCACCACGGCTATTGTGAGGGGGCAGAGTGTATCCCTTGATGCTACGGCCAGTACGCACACGGCTGCTCAGAACATAGTTGGGGTCAAGGTCATCACCACCCTGCGTAGATTTAAAAAGTTGGGCAATGAATGTAATGAAAGATATGAATGTAGAAAAACTACAAAGAATGTTGTTTTTACTAAATTGTCCTCACCTTCAGGTTTTCCCAGTTCAGATCAGTGTTGTGCTTGTCAGTGGGCTTGTAGCCGCCATGACGGTCGGAGATGACTGGGTCAAAGAGCTCCTTAAACACTTCATAGGACTCTTCATCACCGGCAACACAGCCAACAGTCATGATGAAAGGATGGCCTGAAGGTAAGTTAGAACAATGGAATTAAGTTGTGTACAATTTCTTCTGTTTCTGTGTATGAAATTTCATCTTTTATGTGTGTATATGAAGGGTGTGGTAGCTCAGTGATTAGCATGTTAAGCTATCAATCTGAAGATTTAATTCAATTTAAATCCCAGGTCTACTCAATTTAACAAAGTGGGTACTTGAGCAAGTCCCTTAATCCTCATTGCTCCATGGGCGCTATATGGTAAAACCTTGTGTTCTGACCCAAAATAAGTTGGGATACTTGTAAGTCGCTTTGGATAAATTAATATGTATCATACTGATAAATGCATACTGTTACTAGTTGGACCTTCTTAGCCGTTCACCATTAAAACCAGTGGCTTACCAGGGTTATCCACGCCAGTCTGGATGCAGTCATCCAGAGTGAATCCACTTGGGGTGGACTTGCTTCTCAGCTTGGTATAAATGTCCTTGGTTAATACTTTGGACATGTGGTTGTTGTGAACACTGAGATCGGGAAACTCCTCCTCCATGGGAAATTTCATTTTATAGTCATTGTTGCAGTTCTTAGTCATGATTGCACCTTTTAAATAATCTGTAAAAATATAAACAGGATTATTCTAGTTACTCATGCAAGCCCTGCAGTTCACCAAGGCTATTTCCAGCAGTCTGACGTCTCAAGTTAACTAGTCTGGCTAACCGTTACCAATGTACCGTTTCATATTGCAGTATAACGTGTTAAGGGCATGGTTGCATGCTTATTTGTATTGGACAGCAGAAGAGATATATTTAGCATGCCTGCCAAATTCACACTCTACTCCATGTACTCCTCTCTTGTTTCTGAGGGGGTGGTGTGTAGCAATACATGCACCAAACTTGGATTTAGTTTAAATTTGGAAATTGAGAGCTTCCTCTCTATAAACTATTGTGCAAGAAGAACACCTAAGGTTTAAGAGAGTATGTAATCAAGAACCAAGCGAAGCATTTCATGCAGTTTTGCATCAAAGTTCTATTTGTTTTATGCTACAAAAGCTTATTGCTTTGTCACCAAGCATTTTAATGTCAGAAGAATCTGGTATGTAATACACTTGTTTAAAAATGAGCCGATTCTATACAAGTCTTGTTCCACTCCCCTTTTACCACAGCGGGTGACCTTGTGCAACAGGTGTTGCATAGAATTAATTCCTTGTTTAACCAGACAGACAAATTCATGCAAGTTGTAATAGGTACTCAATAGAACTAATGTATTTGCTCAAAATCATGCTTTTAAATGCATCTCATTTTACAGAGTGAGAAAAATAATCTGGGATTAACTCCAGCATTTAATTTCTTTCTCATGCAACAAATAAAATATATAGGCATCGGTCTTAATAACTGTTTCCATTTAGATCATTCATACTGTTTATTTTATTTATTCCAAATATTTTGTAAGTAGCTCATTCTTCACTCAGTGTAGTGTCATTGGTTTACCTGTATAAGGGAACTAAGTAACAGTCCTTGGGATCAGATCCTGTTCACCAAAGCCAATGTAGGGGTTGCCCAGCTTTGCAAAATGTCAGACCTTGGTTTATATACTCAGAAGCTTAAAGCCCATTGGCTGCATAGCCCCTACATGCTTTCAGTCCATTGGAGACTAGCATGCTTTGATACCAGGTTTAGGTTCTAAAAGGCAAGGACCCACATCACATTACCAGGGAGTGGGGGACAGCTGTCTCCACCATGTCCCCTTTCCCCGTTCTTTTCTGTGTAGTGGCTGAGACGTACTAAACTTCATGGGACATGGTGTAACCTGGTCTTTTATGATTTATTGGAATAATGAGAAGTTAGAAAAGTACTTTGAAAACAACATATTTATGACATGCCTAAGTACTTTATGACCATTCTAGGATGGCTGCTACCCTAAAAGACACTATTAAATAATGAACTTAATATTATCAATTGGAACCGCAACCCTTAATCTAGTGGGTTTTGATAGAAGAGGAAGGGAAGAGTGGGTAAGGGAGTAAGAGTAAGCTAAACACAGATATACGCATGTCACCAAAATTAGTATCCCATAACCCAGCTGCCAGGCACTGACAACGAATAGTTACATAAGGTTGTGAAAGGAGGGGGGACTTATTTTGCAATGGGGCCTTTCGATGGAGGAAGCCACTTTTTTTCCCTGTTTTGTTGAATTGAGTTCTTGAAATGCAATAAGACTTACATTTCCATTGTTGAGTCCTCATCAATGCCATTGTTGAAACTTTCACAATGCATTTTACATGCGGTTGGCGTCTGGTCAATACTTCATATTTCTGAAAGATCAAATGTAAAATTTGTTTTTATACCAGAATAATCGACTGTATAGCATATTAATTCTTGATTTTTTTCTAACTAACCCTGTAAGCAGTGCATGATTTGATCTAAAACTTTTCTCTTCACACCTGGTGTTTACATCTATTCTGGGTGATCTAATCACAACTGAACAAGTGTGAATGAAGTGAGGCACGTTTTAGAGCTGTAATATGATCTCATCCCTCAGGAAACATATGGCTACATAATATTTAAACCATGATAGTATGTGTTCACTGCACCCCAAAACTGTGCAGTCCTCAAGTTAAACTGCAGTAGTTTTCC
This sequence comes from Xyliphius kryptos, assembly GCA_025769995.1. NCBI lineage: Eukaryota > Metazoa > Chordata > Actinopteri > Siluriformes > Aspredinidae > Xyliphius > Xyliphius kryptos. The sequence goes on from JAOUQT010000045.1 coordinate 6,797,634, forward strand.
TTTGCTGTCAGCTCGTTTAATTCTCTATATATTTGTTTATTGCCTATTGATTTAATAATTTGTAATAAAAAATTTTTTTCCAGTTATTTATTGGAAACTTGTCAGTTTAATGAAATGTAAGAATATCATAAATGGCAAGTGGATTAAAAAAATCTATAGACAAAAAGGATTCTAAACCTTTTACTTATCAAATTTGCCACCTTTGGCAGATATAACAGGGGAACACACTTATTGCGTTCTCTCTACAATAGAAATCAAATATTCTTTTGAAAGTTCTTGCGAAATCTGTTGCAGAGTTCCCTTAAATTTGTATTTGTGGCACTTGTATATTGCTTTACTGTCACTCTTCTGTCTAGTTCATACCAAACCATCTCTAAAGACTGTGTTCCACTCCATGTTTTTAAATTTACCATCTTGGTTTTTTTTTCAGATGTAGTTTTTGCAAAGTTTGGACTTGCTTTGGGTCATTGTCTTGTTTAAGAATATACCCCTGACCAACTATGTTCATACCAGAGGTTACTGCATGGCTCTGCAGAGTGTTGTAGCCATTTTGGTTCAGGCTGCTTCTCACTCTGCACAAATCCCTGACCCTGAATCCAGCAAAACCATCACACTTCCAAGGCTTAAATTTAGCAGGCTCATTCCTTGCATCTTGCAAAAGTTAGGCAGGTTTCATTTTTAAAGTCTACCAGTTATTGTCATAACAGTTCACAAGGTTTGTCACCTTGAACTTTGTTACCCATGGCCTCATCTTTACAAAAGCTTCCCTGCACTTACCAAAAACGCCATATTGATCTTCTGAACTTTTCTAGTAAACAATAAAATTTCTTAACCTATGAATATAAAAAAAATACCTCTTATTGTTCTGTAAGGGGCAGCTCATTGGTGCAGCAGAAAATGTCCCAGGTCCAATTCCCAGTTAAGGTCAAGAAAAGGCTTTTTGCCTGAATGGTTTACTCTTGAGAATGTCCTTTTGTATTCCAGACATTACAAAGGGTGATTTAAAAACTACTAAAAATGCCTTTATGACTATTGTGTTAACCTGTGTCTGTCATTATATCTACATTTAGTCATTTATTGGACACTTTTATCCAAAGCGATTTACAAATGGGATGGATAAATGACATTATTCTGCCATTTATTCTATAGTAAAGGTGGTCAAACTGCCAAAATAATGTCTGTGCAAACGGGATGACAGATACTGTTTTCCATGTCCTGGAATGCCTTTGTTGCTATGTGAACTCTGAAAGAGAGCAGTTTTATGCTGGTTTTGTTTGTATTTGAGTAAAAAGGAAACAGCAGTGAGAGAGCATTTTTCCAAAGAAGTGCCTAAAATGTAACAGTGATGCAACAGTGAACTGTGTTACTCGGCAGCAGTAATTTTAAAGAAATTCAGGGCTTATGTATCTATATTTATTACACTAACACAACAGTTTCATTTACAGTACAGTCTTTTAGGGCTTTATGGTCACATATCTAATGGTGGTTTCTGGCTTGGCCCTACACAAAGTGATTTCTGGTACTTTTTATAATATTATCCGGCATCCAATATACTTATCTGATTAAAAAAGCATGCCGTTCTTAAGTAAGTGTTATAATCTTCATACATGACCTTCAGTCCTCTTAATTATACTAAGCATTATTTCTATCAAAGTCCATCACGTATGTAATATTTAAGGTTATCTTGTGAAAAACATGGATGTGCACAGGCTTTTGCATTCAGGCTGATTTGGAAACCCCTGCCATTGAAATTTGAGCCAGTCCAATGGCTTGTCCTTTTGCCAGCACTATGTTTAGTGCCGGGTCGCAAAGTTGTCCATTTCTTTATGACAGCCTGTGGGATTGAATTGCATTGACTCAGCCCTAGATGTCCACCCACCGATATGTTGGCCCTTTCAACAGACCTTGATTTTGCAGATCCGAGCTGCTCTACTGACTCTGGAAACGAGACAGAAAATCTACAGGCAATGAGTACACATTGAAAAGCAGGACTGCAAGAGGAAACAAACTTGTGGATGTAAACAGATACACTATGCTCGATCATGCCCAACACTGCCTATAGGAATGTCTTATGCCAGTGCTAACTCACTAAATCTAATAGCTGCACATTGGCTATACACGACACATTACAGGATATGCACATCATATTGGTTCTTACTGAGTGTGGCAGTCAGTGTGAACAGTATCAGCTGCGCATTTAGTCACCTGGTTTATGGTGTCACTTGACACAGATGCATTAATTGCATTCCACATGCTTGGAGCCTTTCTCCCCCTATCATCTCACTCATGTGCTATGGAAAATAATGGCTCTTCCCCTAGCTTTTTCCTACCTAAATGAAAGGAAAAAAACTACACCTGCTATAGAATAAATAACTAAGCCTTTCTGTTCTCAAAATGATTTAAAGCCAATTGTTTTTATTATTCAATTATTAATACTATTAAAATAGTGGATGTTTAAAAATGTAGCACAATCAGATTGATAATGCCAAGTGCTACTGCAATGTGTATGCATAGAGCAAGGATAGAAAATGTTAAAGGTGTATATTTGGTGTAATTAATCACCCCAAACAACATTTTATAGTAGTTTGCATTAGAAGCATTTACAGGCCTATATCCTCTGTGACATAAGGCCTCTCTCTGAGCCTAACTGCCTGCCGTTATACTGATACTGATTTATATCATTTTTCATTTGTGTTTTTATAGACCACAGTGTCTGCATTGTTTGTATTGTCATAATATTAATAACTAGTTGAATTTAGCTAAATATTGCTTTTCATAAATTCACTTTTCACATCCGCTATACATTCAATAGCCTTAACACTTGATCCATGATTTTTTTATTTTTATTTATTTTTTTAACCAATGTCCAACTTTCTTTGTTATTGTTCTATAATATTTACAGGCTCACTATGTATGCTGCATTTCATACATCTCACTATATGACTTGTTGGTGTCTCTTTTGACCCAAGCTGCCCTTTGAAGCAGTGCTTCTCCCGCCCACAGCTAGACTTCCCTTAAATGGCATGAGTCTGCCTGCAGCTGAGACCTCAATCAGTCTAGCCTCATATATCTGTCTTTTCGCAGCTGCTTCACTGCCATCATAGTTTCTTTCTATTTCTTTTCATTTGCTGGAGATGTACACTTAAAATGAGACGATTCTAGCGTATTTATTATTCAATTTCCTGTTTTTAAAACACCTTCATTTTACACCGCACTTTAGATCCTGATCCTGTTGCCAGGTTGCAGGTCATAAAAAATCTTGCAGTATGCGTTGTCTTTACTCTTACTGCCAAGTGCAAGCTGCAAATCTCTATGTGCAGCTTGTATGTCACTGTTGACACTTGCAGTTGTTGTCCTGACTGACATAATAGTGGCTTGTCAAGCTAAGCAAATCTGACAGAGGCAGACTAATTTTCTGCTCATCCTTCCCTTCCTAAGCTTCTTTGATGAAGGTTTGCCAGTGAGGCGTCATTTAAGTACTCCTCCCCTAATTTCCCCTTACCCTTGCTTAGTCAGAAGCTTGTCTTAATTAGGATATTTTAAATTACTATCCAATTCACTTTATAACCTAAAATTATTATAATTCTAAAATTATTGAAGCATATATTTTACATTTCGTTGTGGAATCTGTTGAATTCATATTTAATTACCTGAACCAGTTGTTATTCACTGTGTGTGCATGCATATACAGGGGCTGGACAATAAAACTGAAACACCTGGTTTTAGAGCACAATTATTTATTAGTATGGTGTAGGGCCTCCTTCTGGGGCCAATACAGCATATATTCGTCTTGGGAATGACATACAAGTTCTGCACAGTGGTCAGAGGGATTTTAAGCCATTCTTCTGCAGGATAGTGGCCAGGTCACTACGTGATGCTGGTGGAGGCTCAATAATATTTAGATCTGGTGAGCGTGCAGGTCAACTTCACTTCCATGTTCATTAAACCAATCTTTTGAACTCTGGTATACCCCCAATAATGTTGTGTGCATGGCAATATTTTGAGCAAAACTGTGCTCTTATTCTGCTTAACCTTCACACGGTGCTCTTACTGATGCAATATGCAATTAATTAAGATTGGCCACCAGGCTGCTCCAATTTAGCCATGAAACTTCCCACACTAAAATGACGAGTGTTTCAGTTTCATCGTTCAACCCTGTACGTAATACACACAAGTATATACACAAGCCTGGAGCGGTTGGCAGGCAGACTTGTATACGGCATTAGAGCAGTTGGTGTTGGGTGCCTTGCCCAAGGGCACTTCAGCCACAGTTCTTGGTGGATCACAGTTCTTCATGAATCAATTCGGGGACCTTTAGGTCACACGGCTGTTTTTTTTTTTGTTTTGTTTTTTTTACAAACCTATGACCGTCCCCCTGTCCATGCTTATCAGTAACAATAGTTAATTCTGTGAAAGGTTGGGGCAGTGGTATATGCACAGGGAGTTGCTACCATCATTAAAGTATTTCTACTCTCTTTGCGCTCGTGGGAGACGGTCACACTTCTCCCTTTCCGTCTTTTTCTACCCTGCCTGGGTTCTGTGTCTTGTATTGTCTGCAGAAACTCCGTTAGCACGAATTAGAATAGGAAAATATGAAATTCATTAAATGTGAAGCAGGGGTTCTGGGGAACTCGCAAATCCTGAAAGAAGGTTTGTTGCTGGATATACGACAGACGTGTGGGGGAAGTGGCCTGGCACCTCATTTAGTGAAGTACATTGAGGATATATACCTATTTGGACTTTTGATTACGGGTATTTTGCCGACTAGACCAGCTGTAGCTCTGGTATGAAATTAAGAGTTGGGTCAGCAGTTCAATGTGTTCAATGTCCCAATAGGCTGCCCAATTTGATTGATGTGATGGGCAGACTGTAACTACTTATTCATAAAGAAAGCCTTCTTGGAGAAGCTTTTTACCAGAAATCAGCAGAGAGATTTCCATAAATTGGTGGCCTTTTGTCTAAATAATTAGCTAAACACCACCTGGATTGTTTTTCCTCCCAGGACATCCCTGAGCTATCGCCATGTCATTATGCAAACTGAGAACACAGGCTGTTTTCCCCTCCTCTCTTCCCATTTAAACGCCCCACAGCTTGCCCCCCCCCCACCCCCCGTCATCTGCGAGACTGGTCCGTCAGCACGACACTGCTGGCTATTAAAACCGGACGGCCGCTTGTTTGAAGCTGGACTAACTCTGTAACCTGTACCATCAGGTCTGTTTTATGGGTAGTAAATCTGCTATATTCTACCCTCACCTTTCAAATTAATAAGTACATCTACTTTATTCTACGCTGATTGATTCTTACCATATACAGTAGATGCACTGTGTAGTCCTACAATTTCAGACTGTTTTTTTTTTACCTACTATTTGTTGGAATGTTTTATTGTTTAGGATTCTAACACCACCCCCCACAGAGTGGATATTAGTTGTGTGGTGGATAATTTTCATTAATGTAGTGGTGCTGTTACCACAGGATTAAACACGGCGCTGCTGGTGTTTTTAAACCCTGTCCACTCACTGTCCCTGCTATTAGACACCTCACTTTGTAAATGTAATATTAAAGACACTAACTCTTTTTTGCAGCACAATTGCTGTTACTCATCTTTTAATCCTTCATCAGGGATCACCGACAGGACACCAGTGGCTGTATATGTGGGTTATTTACAAACCATCCATTTATCCATGGGGCAGTCGTAGGCTTGTGATTAAGAAACAAGCCTTGTGACCTGTAGATCCCTAGTTTAATTCCCAGGCCCACCAAGTATTATGGCCTAAGTGCCCTTGAGCAAGGCACTTAATCCCAATTGCTTCCTGGGTGCCATATACAATGCTGCCCACCACTCCAAGCACGAGTGCTCACTTCACTCTGTGCATATTTGTGTTTCTGCATGAATGGGTTTAATGTGGGAGACTAATTCACCTATGTGTAAGTACAGTAGGCAAAATGTATTCATTATCTTTTGCTTAATCCTATACTAAGATCAGGGCCCATGCTCGTCCAGGTGAGAGTATTTTGGGTGCTGGGCAAGGAAAAAAGCACCAATATATTGTAGCGCACACATGCACTCACTCTATATTAGGGGCAATTTAAAGCAGCCAATATACCTTGAATCTGCATTTTTGGACTGTGGGAAGAAAACCAAAGAACTTAGAGAAAACCCAAACACAGGGAGAACATGGAAACTCCACCATGGATTCAAACCTGGATCCCCAGAGCGAGTGGTGGACTACTAAGCCACCAATTTACAAACCAAGCATAATCACAGTAAAAAAACAACAACCTTTAATTATATTCATGACTTATTTAAGTGTTGTAAGCTTTTTTTCTACAAACAAAAAAACACTGTGCTGATTTTTTGGGTCAGTGGAGATCAGAGCTGGATCTTAAAGGTGAATCTAGAGGTTCAGTGTGCAGGTGGGCAGTGGGCGGAGCCAGCAGGTCCCCGGCTTCTCACGTGAAGAGGATGGTGCTCAGCAGCGCCGCTGTGCATGCTGGGAAGAAGCGCGTTAAGCTGTTCATTCGGATTGTTTGGTGTTTATTTAACAAAACTGATTATAACAGGTTTATAAAGAAGAAAATGCGGATGCTGTATGTGTCCTCGACGTTATGAGCTGTAGCGACGTTTAAACGAGGTGTTTAGTGGTTTATCCGTCTGCACGCGACGTCACAACAACGATACAGGTATCAGCTCCTCTCTGGATTTAAGCGTTTTTTTTAAACCTCCAGCATGTTCTTGGTAGTTTTCCTCCAAACAAAGTTAACTACGTTTTACGAAATGGTATTTAGAAATAGTTAATAAAAAGTACTATATTGTCTTTTATCTGTTCGTAATGTTAAAAATCCCAGTTATTTCACCCCTATTGTTTTCTCTATATAGTTGATTTCGGTTTTACGTCATCAGTTTGTTCAGGATGATTCAGACCTGACCGACAACTTATACTCCTGCTGTACTTCTATAGTGGTGTGTAGTATTTTAAAGGTCTTTGTTTTCACTATTTCATGAAGTTTTTTTGTATTGTCAGTAGTACATGTATTGGGAATAATCATGAAACACTTTACATTATGAGCCCTTCTTCTAATTCCAAATTTTATGGTATTTAAAAATTAACATGCATAAATTACCAGTTAATATAATAATAAGCCACAACGTCGACTATTTATTTTATATTAACTGTTCAAGTGGGCACAACTATTATGCAGTAAGATCAGCTTAAACATTTAATAACAAAACACTAGAGAACTTCAAATATATTTTACCACCTGAATCGTTGTTTCCCCAAATTATTGTCTTGTGAAGTGTAGTTATGAAATGTACATTCTCAGTGACTCACTGGTAACTTATTTGGTAACTTCCTCGTTTCTGTATGCATTGTTTTTATCAGTTTCATCATTATCATCTAGATGCATTTTGTAGTTTTACCATCTTAAACTCAGAAGAAGCTTTATTGTCATGATACATTTACATTTTAATACTTTAGAGTGTATTTCAATAATAATAATAATAATAGATATATTTAAAAAAAAAAAAACTTTTCTCTCTTCTCATCCTTTCTGGCTGATGTTTTGGTCTCTTTTGCATTTGGTCAGTTCTCTCACCATAGAGGTA
>JAOUQT010000045.1:6805339-6819173 GCA_025769995.1 Xyliphius kryptos
AACTTTGTCTTCCTCTTGAGGGTCACAGACGAACCTGAGAGAGTCTGCAGATCTCCGGTCACAAGGTAAGAGTGTGTAAAATTTATCTGAAAGTTTTCCATCAGTCAAGCCCGAAATAAAAATCCTATTCTTTATCAGGATAGAATATTTGCAGCTATGGAAATTTACAGTCGCTGATGAATACATGAGCAATTTAGTTTTAAACAAACCGAGAGGATCATTTTGTTCATCTTTTATGTTTACTAGCTTAAATAGCTAAGTATCTAAATTCAAAATGAATTAAGGAGCAGTTTTCTGAACACAGATTAAATGTCTGTGTCATGTATTTCCAGCTATCTGAGATCTGTGCTCACAAAACCGACTTTAACTATTAAAACTGATTCTCTCTCCCCCCCTCAAATGCCCCAGAAGCAAACTGTCAGGTTAAGAACACAAGGTAATTCTTTTAAATATGTAACCTGTGCACCAACCTTTAAATATTGAGCATCTAATATTAGACCACCTTCTTCCATCTGCCCAGTCCCCTTTGACCCATATGCACTTGCTAACTGCAGATATTGCTTGATATGAGATTTTTTCAATTGGACTTTAATTGAAAGGCTATTAGGAAAATCATTACTATTAACTTGGTATGGTTTGAAGGTCATGCTGTGTGCTTGATTCTATGGTGTTAATTTGTATAAATTTGCTAAATGCCTGCTGGTTTTGTTTGTTGCCCTGGGTGACTGAGAACAAACCCAACTGCGTTCATCAGCAGAGTCCATCCTGTGGGTGAACACGGTTATGTATGAATGCTTGAAATGAAAGCATGTTTTAAATGCACAGACCTTGCAGAAACAATCACATTTGTGTAACACACTTATAGCAACTGTGAAATTAAGGGACAAACTGTAAATATCTGTTTTTATTAAGCATAAAGATGCAAGTATATGCAAATATATATACACTTCCAATACCTTAAATAAAAAATATATCAAATATATATATATATTTACACTTAACGATTAACTTCCTGGATTAGGAACAGCTAGTTTATAATGGGTTGAATCACCTTTTTTTATTAAATAAAACACACAGTCATTGGGGAACAGACTTCACAAGGTTGCAAACATCCTCCAGTTAACCCATGCCTACTGCAGCATCTGCAACAGTTCACCTTGCTTATTTGTTACACTCCTCTCGGTTCAAGCACACATGGCCAGATTAATCTGGATGTTTGTTGATGGTTCCTCCATTCTTGGTTCACTCATGATAATGTGCACTGGGAACATCTAAAAATCAGCTGTTGCTGAAACACTGGTACACTGAAGGGCTCCAACTCTCTGTCCAAGGTTGCTCTGGTTTCAAGGTTTCAAGGTTTACCCCTAATGCAATTCTGTTGTGCAGTGGCAGGACCGCACCTTTATATGAAAGCTGTTAATAATGTATGTCACCTTCCTGGTGTTCCTAATCCAGTGACTGTTCGGTGTAAATGCATGTTATTAATAAAAAAAAAATAAAAATAAAATACAGTGTTTCATGAAGATGGAAACAATTTTTAATTATATAGCTTTGTGATGAAAGCAAGATACAGTAATACAAAGTTTGAACAATGGTTTAGTAAGATCACATTTTAATAGCCGTTATTTTAATAGCCTCTTAAAAGATTTCATAATTTTTCTACAGATTTGACAATTTGATCATTTGAAACTATGCACCACGCTTTTAAAAAGTAAGAGTTTCATTCACGGACGGGGATATATCAATTTTAAATCGAGTTCATCTTAGTGAAACAGTGTATTTGTTTATTATTTTTCTAATTCATTATTATTCTAATGCATAAATTAATATCAATTTAACAATCAAACAATATCAAATTATTATTGGGTATAAATGTGCTCTGAGGAAACTCCAGGAGACGCAGTGAGTTTATCAAATTGTCTACTTCAGAATATATATTACTTTATTCTACTGCACGATTTCTAACATACACCCTGAACCCTTTCTTGCTTCACCCAACCCCAACATCTACCCACAAAATCTTCTGCCTACAACTTATTTATCTTTGTTTCATTTCAACCTTTCACTTTCCCCAAACCTTCCTTTCCTCTTTTTCCCTCTTACAGTCGCCATTTATCTGGGTATCAAAAAGTGGCAGAGCCCCGGCCCCCCCGAAGCGGCTGGGATGTAAAGGTGAAGAGCGCAAGGGACCCAGCCGAGGTGGTGCTGGCGGTTCGGGAGGCGGCACAGAGCTATGGGTGCCAAGTGCACCAGGCTGGCCCGTTCTTACTCTCCTGCACACATGGCGCTGCCGGCTCCCGGGTAGCATTCGAGGCTGAAGTAGGTCACCTACCAACAGATGTCAGCAGCGTTCGCTTCAAACGCCTATGGGGGGCACCACTTGCTTTCCGGGACATCGCTACCAAAGTGTCCAAAGAGCTGGAACTCTAGGGCAAAAGGGAGCAAAACAGGGTGCATTTTCTGTGGCCTTGTACTGACTCAGAAACAAATGTTCTGGAAAGCTTTATACAGGCACTGCTGAAAAAAACCCTTTTCCCCAATTATTCCTACTCTGTGTCTTAGCCATTCCAGTTTAGAGCTGCATTTATCATCACTCATTCATGTGATCCATTGAACAGCTGCTATTTAATACATTTTGATGCTTTGATATTTTTTCTTTTAAATTTGCACCATCCAAAACTTTAGAATGCTCAGACATGTCCTGAAGTTTATTGTCTGTATTTTGTATCTACATTTCCAACCTAAACACAAGTTTACGAGCTGCCTAGTAGGAATAAAAAGCAGTATAAGCCTGTGTAATTTGGGAACAGGTGATTGCTGCTCTTCTGAGCCACAAACATTGTAGCTTGTGTGTCTTTTTTTTATCTGTCTTTCAGCAGTTGTTCTCGGTAAGACCAGTTCTGTTGTATAGTAGCACTTTAGGGTTGAGTGAGCATTACTTTTCCTGAACTGTGTTTCTCCTTAAATGGTACACTTCAACAGTTAAGTCGAAACACAGCACCCCTGTTGGTCTGTAAGTATTATTCTTGTAAGGTTCTCCTATTTAGCCGAAAGAGGATCCTGCTAAACCGACACCAGGCTGTGGATTTGGGTAGAATTAGTCGTCACCTTAAACAAAGAAAATATGTAAATGCACTGTGCAAAATAGGGTTCTACAGCATTTGTATGAAAACCTGGAGTGTGCAAATCTAGTTATGTAGCCTTGGGTGAGTCATCTATGGATGTTCTATATTTTTGAAAACATCTACCAAATTATCATGTGATATAATTTCAGTACTGTTGTACATTTACTTTGTATTTTTAGCTCAGATGCCTCTTTCAGTCAGTGTCCTTATTACTGTGTGCTAGTGGGTTGATGTTCTGGTGTTGAGATACAAGATGATGTACTGACTGTCTTTTACAAGCTATCCATCATAAAATTGGAACTGTACTTATGAGCACTGTTCTGAAATGTTTTGTTAAGGGCTAAAGGGACTATGCTTCATAAAGTTCATTTCATAGAAGACATTAAACACGGCCAGAAATGGTTTTATTGTTGGCCACAATATGTTTATCAAGATTGAAAAAAAATAACTTGAGTCTCCCAAAACCTGATAATAATGGCCAGCTTTTGCTTATGGTTAATCTATGTAAAATTCATGTCTGGTTATCGAGAATGCCCGTAAGTGAAAGAATATTAGATTTGATCGAATTATGGTACTATTTCTTATTATGAGAATTTCAAAAACTCCAGTTTGAAATGTCTTATTCTATTGGCATAATTTTATGTTCTTGGAGTCAGAGAGAATGCTTCTAATAGAATAATACACTGTTAAATTTAAATTGGAATGTATGTATCATTTATGATATTGTCATAAGATATTTTGTTCATTGGAATGTAAAAGTCGCATTTTTTGACATAGGATTTCTTAAGCTTCAGTTCACTGGTTTCTTATATCGGAATTTGAGCCACGTGTTATGCATTGTAACCCGTGTTAATAATGGTTGCTAGAATGTGCTAGGTCATTACAATCAGGAATATTTATAGATGACACCTTCAGTATGCTTTCATAATTACTTCACTTATCATTCCATTATTGCACACCAAAATTCTGGGATTATGTATAACATCTATTTAAAAAGTCAGGGCCAAAGCCTTAAAATTTTAATTGGTCTCCAAAAATTATCACAAAAAGTTGATGGTGCAAACACTAATGTATTGAAACATATGAAAACTCTCATCTAGCAGTCTGTGTAGATTTTGTATACGCGTGCCTGAGTGTTTGTGTGAGGCTATTTCTGATGAAAATAACAACACTGTGTGGCTTTTGGTCTTTTATCAAGAAATACATATGTTCCTAACTCCTTAAAATAGAAAGACCTGTATCTAGCTATACATTCTTCACTCCTGTACGTACTTACATACATACAACGTATGGACATCTTTGTGGACACCTGATCCCCACACACATGTGGTTTTTCTCCATTCTTGTGCCATGAAGCACATAGTTACAGTATATATATACTTTGCTCTGTAGTGTCAGCTGTCCCTTTGCTCTGAGCCCAACTTCCTAACAATCTGAGATATGCAAAGACAAAATTTACATTATGTACCGTAATGTATATGTGATAAATTCCCACAGCCACACTCCAAAATATAAAGCGTTGAACCTTCCCAGAAAAAGCGCAGCTTACTATAAAAGATCTGGAATGCCACCTTCATCAAGCACATATGGGTGTAATGGTCATGTGTCCACAAACGTTTGGCTATATACAGTATGCTTTTGTTTGGTTTTACTGTAAATATCGAAATTATTCATAATAGTTTTTGATATATAGATGTGCTTACGGGGTTAAGTACTCACAACACTGTTATGTTAAGTCACTGTTTATCAAACCAGTCCTCAAGAACCCTGGGCGCTCCTCATATTGCTGTGTCACACCACTCAGTACACAGAACACTAGAGAAGCCTTTGTACCTGGTGCAGATATGATGAACAGAAGGACTGAGGACTGGTTTGCTCAACACTACAATAAGTGCTTCAGTGAAATATTACAAATGAAAGCCTCTGCTGGTCATATGGCTTGCAATGACAACAAAAATGTACTTAGACGTAGTTACCATTTTTCTTCAAATACATACGTTACTCAGTTTTTAAGGAGATATGATTGTGTCTCTTTCTTGTTGGAAGTAAGACTGCCTGCTGGGTTTGCATTGAGCATTTATTCTGAGAAATCATCTCCTACTGTCTCTTCTCTTTTCCAAGGCTTACTGACTGTATAAACATGTTAAGGTAAATTGTGTAGGTAAATTATGATTTAATTTAGTTTATTTCAAAATATTCAAATAAATTTTTTGCCTTTACATGTACAGCGAAGAAACAGCTGAGGTGGCTGTGGAATAAAGACATTGGTTTTAAAGCTTGTCTGTGCTTTGTTTTCACTACTAACCCTGGAATTTTGTCAATTTTAATGCTACGTGTCAATGCAATTTCTGTAGGGCGGCACAGTGGCGCATTGAATAGTGCTGTAACCTCACAGCAAGAAGATCCCAGGTATTATGTATTATGTATGTATTCCCCGTGTTCGTGTTGTTTTTGTCCGGGTACTCCGGTCCCTTTCGCATTCCAAAGACATCTATGATAAGTTAATTGTGTCTTTAAATTGCCTGATTGTGTGTATGCGTGCCCTATGATGGATTGGCACTATGTCTTTGTTCCTGCCCTTGCGCCCAGAGTTGCCGTATTGGCACTGGCTTTCCTGTGACCCCAGACTAGGATTATTAATGAATGAGTATGTCTGTATTGAAGTAAACCGAAAAGCTTCAACATATTAATGCTGTTTAATGAATTTGTCTTGCTCAATATGGTTCAGATTTATATAGATGTATGTGTTAAAATGTCATGTCTGGCTTTTTGGTTCTTGTAAATCTGCTTTGGACAATGTCCATTGTTAAATAAAATCTCCTTGCATAATTCCAAACCCAACAATTTATCACTATTGCTGCTAGTGTGTTGGTGCCATCTATAATGTTTAAAAATGACCCATGCATGTTCATTTTCAGTTGGAATCTGGTGAAGTATAAAGATCATAGCATATTATTTACATCCGTGTGAACACTAGGGAGGTCTTGTGCCCTGCCTATAGGTTTAGGGCTATAAGACGAAGACAGCATAGTGTTAGTAATCGCTTACATTTTCATATTGGTTATGTTTAGGTATGAATCAGGGTGTGTATGATGCCACTGTGGTGGAGTCCCATCCATAGAATATGTTCTATACTGACTGTGTGTGACTCTAACCAGGGACATTAGAAGATAAAGATCTAAATGTAAGATAATTTACTATACTGATTTTATATTTATAAAATTAAACTTATTTATATTTATATATTATATATGTAATGTAATGTATATCTGTAATGCAGCTTTTTGACAATGTTCCATCGTAAAAAGCACTATTTAAATAAAGAATATTTATAATAAATATTAAAAAATATTTAAAAAAAAATGTATAATAATATAATAAAGAATAAAAAAATATATTATTATTATTTATAATTTTGAAATATTATGCCTCAAGATTTTTAAAGAAGTTTCAGCTTTAATTGAAATGGAAAGAATTCATATTTCCACACGTGTTGAGATAATTATTTCTGCTCATTCCTATTTTTATTATGATTGTGGTTTTTCATTAAAAATATGAGCTAAAAAATCACGAGTCATAACAAACTAAGTTCATTGTTTCCTGGGGATTTTATTTACTTTGTACAACCAAAACAAAGGTGAATATGGCACAGTCAGAGTGTTCTGATCTATGCTGAAATTTGATCCCAAGGTGTTACAGGAAGAATGGAAAAGATTGCAGAGGGAACGTAAAAATGGTGTGTCTCTTGGAAATGTCAGTCATGAGTTTCTCCTGCTTTCACTCCCCTAAGATGGTAAGATTACTCATAAAAACAATTACAAAAAGAAACTCTACTTCCACTTTACTTCTGAGCAGGGATCATGCCATCAATAGACTCGCCCTTCTCTAGCTTCTTCTCCATCTCAATCATGAGCTTCACACCATCAACCACCAGCTGTACCTGCTGCACTTCAGATGAACCCAGTCGGTCAGCATTGGAGATGTCGAACACGCCACCGACAGAAGCGGTATCCACGCCACCTGTACAAGTGTAAAACAAGTGTACAATGGGTTCAAGATGTTCGAAGTATACAGTCAGTTCATCTTGACTGTTTACAGAACAACTGAGGTATACCTGTGCCACGCTTCTGCAGACGAAGTCTGGTCAGGATCTCTTCAAATTTTGGGTGTGTACTGAGCTTAGGCAGCTTGACGTGTACGCCACCACGCAGGCCAGTACCCAGGTTAGAGGGGCAGGTGAGAACAAAACCAATATGCTCATTCCACATAAATCCATGGTTGTGCTTCTTGAAGATCTCCTCAATCTATGCAAGTTCAGAAAAAATTATGATAATTTATTGAGTTCACTTTGAGGGTTAAACCCTTGGAAATTGTCAGCTATGGGTATCTGGGTCTCCTACCTTCTGCAGACCAATACAGAATCTCGTGAAGACCTGCTTCATGTTGCCACCCTTCTGCATAGAAATGACACGCAGATGGTCTTCTTCATTCACCCAGACCAAGAAGGTCTTGTTGTCATTGTGCCAGATGCCTCTTGCATCAGGCCAGTCACGAGCCATTCCAGCAGCCAGCAGCAGTGGGGAGACAGGCTTGTCAAACAGGAAATGGTCAGCAATCAGCTGTTCCTGTTCTTTGTCAGTCATGTCTTTAAGGGGATAGTACTTGCCCTTGAACTCACCATCCAGGCTGGTCAAAGCTGTGAAATGAACCAAGACTAAAGTTTACTTTTATCTGTAAGAATTGTCTGTAAATCACTGGAGGAAGTTTTATGGCTGAGACTCACCCTCAATGGACAGTTTCTCCACAGCTCTGCGCTCAGCTCGGCTGTTGTGGGGGGGGAGTGTGTAACCCTTGATGCTGCGGCCAGTACGTACACGGCTGCTTAGAACGTAGTTGGGGTCAAGATCGTCCCCACCCTATGTTGAAAAAAAAGGGTGTTATACAAAAACAAGTTTCCTATGCATAATGCAAAATCCAGTCTTGTAATGTGTATATTTAACACCTTCAGGTTCTCCCAGTTCAGATCAGTATGGTGCTTGTCAGTGGGCTTGTAGCCACCATGACGGTCGGAAATGACAGGGTCAAAGAGATCCTTGAATACCTCATAGGACTCCTCATCCCCAGCAACACAACCAACGGTCATAATAAAAGGATGACCTGGAGACATGATTTAAAAATACAGCATAACTCAAGAATACATTAATATATATGTTATTAAACATTTTAGTAAATATATACTAAATGATTGTGGTGTTGGTGGAATGGTGGATTGCTAAAAGCAATTTTATATTTACCAGGGTTGTCCACACCAGTCTGGATACAGTCATCAAGAGTGAAACCACTTGGGGTAGACTTTGATCTCAGCTTGTTGTAAATGTCCTTTGTTAGTACCTTAGACATATGGTTGTTGTGCATGGAGAGGTCAGGGTACTCTTCCTCCATAGGAAACTTCATCTTATAGTCATTGTTGCAGTTCTTAGTCATGGTTGCACTTTTTAGGTGATCTGGTAAAAAAATTAATCTGTAATGAGGGCCACCATTTTTGCTAACAGAGATCTATAAATATTTCTAGTAGTCAGCCTTGACCTATTTGACCCTTGAGTAAATCTGGGTCTCATAGCTGCTTCTTTTCTGGCTAACTAAAACAAAAAAACTGCATAAAACAGTTGTGGCATTGTTAAAAAAAAATCAAAGATGATATTTTTAGCATGCTTGCAAACTCCGGCCAGCTAGCACCAACATGTCTCTTATTTCTGTGGGGGATGGTGTACATGAATTTTTGGACTAAATTTAGAACACTCTCTATGTCAGATTCCATAACTTCTATTTTAAATGACCGAAAACTCTTTCAGTCTACTATTGACGATGGTTGAGAAGATTCTCAAAACCTAATGCAAAATCACAAGAAGCACTTCACGTAGAATGAAATCTTCTGCTCCCAGATTTGTTCCGCGTTTCAGGATTTAAAAAAGGATTTAAGAATGTTTTAAGGGAAATTCTAGCACAGTCCGCGGTCACACAGCTAATTCAAGTTTTAAATGACAATCCAAATTGACCTGTTCTCAGATATTTCAATTATTGTATGAAATAACATATTATTCAGTTATTTATTAATTAATGTCAGTGAATTATTCAGGAATTATATTTGGTAAACTAAGAAGAAAGGTTGCAAGTGTTAGTAATGTGTCAACGATTATGGAAATATACGGTTTAAATGCTTGAAATATTTTATTCTGCACAAAGAAAGTTCAATATAATGTAATTTTCTTCCTGAGGTGTCCAGCAATAAAATACAGAAGGCTCCAGGAAATATCAGCCAGACTTTTGAGTAAATTCTGTTGAAAACTTTAAACATTCATTTCTTAAAAATGGTTACTGTGCTGTTACACATACATTCCCCAATTCCCACATGCGTCAACCTGTCGAGTCATCATTGCTTTACCTGTGCAAGAGAACAAGGTAACAGTCCTTGGGATCAGATCCTGTTCACCAGAGCCAATGTAGGGGTTGCCCAGCTTTTCAAAATGTCACCCCTAGGTTTATATACAACAGTGCTTAATGCCTATTGGCTGCACAGCCTACGCATGCATTCAATCTATTGGCAATAAGTCCTCTCTGTTAGGAGGATTGAATTCTAAAAGGAAAGAGCCTGCATCACACCAGAGACAGGGTGACAGCTGTTCCCACCCATGTATTTCTGCCTGTCCCCGTCTGGTTAGTGACAAAGAGATCTATAGAGAGTTATAGAGATATAGAGAAATACAAAACCAACATTTTCTATGCCAAAGATTTTATAACTGTTGTCATCAGTGTTGCAAAATATTTTGTAAATAATCAGCTTCTAATGTATGTTTGGAGTCACCTTAAAAATATTTCCTCAGTAGATAAATACAATCAAAATTAACAAATTAGTTTAATTTATTTAATAAAAATATTAGATTTGAGACTGTGAGTGAAACAAATGCTGTATGTGAACTTTAATGTCAGCAGATAATTCCGTGGTAAAATTTGATTCAGATTAAAAAAAAATCAAAATAAAGATCAGCATCAGCAAGGGGGAAAAAATTGTCTCTATAAAGATTGTGAACTTTACCGATCCACAGCCAGAAATATTGGTAGAATTAAAGGGAGTTCTGACACTATAATAAACCTCCCATGAGTGAACAACCAGCAAAGAGAAATTTGTGCAAGATCACAAAGGAACACAAGGTCACTTCTAACCAACTGTCTCAAATTGGCTAAGGTCAAAGTGCATGTGTCCAACATCAACTTAACAGGATGCATTGCAGGGTCTCAAGGAAAAGACACTGCTTTTCAAAAAGTACATTACATTGCAATGCAAAACTTCAGATGCAGTGGTGTAAAGCACATTAACACTTGGGACTCTGGAGTAAAACATCACGCTTATTATACAGATTTTTTTCAGGAGTTTGGCCCGGTCCCTAACTCTAGTGAAAGTAATCGTAATGCTTCGGCATATCAGTAGATTTTGGGCAATTTATTCCTCTCAACTTTGGGGGACCTGTTTTGAAATGACCAATTTTTGCTCAAACATGACTACACATTAGTGCACAAATCAAGCTTCTTAAAGACATTTTGAGCGAGTCTAGTGTGGTATAATTGACTATTCTCTACCGATTCCTAACCTCAATATGACAGAACACCTTTGGGATGAATAATAGCGGAGACTGTGAGCCAAGCCTTCACATCCATCATCAGATTCCAACTACACAAATGTTTGTAGAAAACTTATTTCAATTCCAGTAATTTATGCATTACACTAATAATCCAATACTTGCTTTATCAATATATCCTGCAATGTATTATTTCTGTATTATTATTAATAATAATAATATGTAGCACATGATGCTTGGACTCTTGGGTATAAAGTATAGTGAATATATCAATTCTCATTATATACTTGTAGGTCAATTTTCAATTTAAATGCATTCATACTGTAGTTGCTGAAACAGATAAATGGGACGTCTTGTTACTTGGTTACAGGATGAAATGCACCGTCTCATATTACTGTATATAATAAACTATGACTCGCTGAGTTTAGTTTATAGAGTACAGCATAGTATTGAAAATAGGCAGTCAAGTATTGGAGGAAATAACATGTTATTAAAAAGATGTAATTGTTTAAATTGGAGTCTCTCTAGGTTGAACTTTGAAGAGGAAGGTGATATTGTGCAGGACTTGCCATTTTCCCTTTCACACAACAACGCTCATGGAAATCTCTGAGATCTGAGTTCACTGAAATGTGCAATGGTTTGTAGTTTTCTCAGTACATGCTGCATATGTGCTACTCAATAATAATTAGGTAAAATTATATTCGGCAGTGATATAATGTAAAATTATAACTATTGAAAACCTTAGAAAATTTTTTTCTTGTTTTTGAATTATTTTTCAGACCATATCTAAGCAATGTTTACTAAACCAGCATGCAGTTTAGCACTCAACGATCAACATGTCTGATGCACACTCCACACCAGGTAACCAGATACATAGCTTTTAGTACACCACTTCTTTATTTAACTCTGTCTTATATAACAGTGCTTGAGTTAATATATGACCATGTTAGCCTGACTCTGAATTAATATATTTAGTTGTTTCTGTAACATGGAATTGTATCCTAACAGAACAAATGTATATTTGGCAATTTGAAATTTGAGTCTGCTCAATGCCTTGTCATGTTACCAGTGCTATGTTTAGTGCCGGGTTGCAACGTTGCCCATTCAACGTGACAGAACACCTGCTTAAATTGCACCAACTCAGCTTTGGTCCAGTCCATGCATTTACCCACAGGACCTTCCACTAACACCTGGACTGTTACAGAGTAACTATCAACATGTAATGAGTTAAGAATCATGCGCAAAAGCAGAAAGAAACCTGCCTAAAGGTTTCTGGGTGTAAATGAATGTTATGCAATATTTCAGTGCTAATTTGACAGATACCGAACAGTATATCCATCTAACATAATTAGACATATGTTATATATCCATGCACATTCTTTTTATTCATGCACTTTTTCCAAAGGCTACTTGTAGCAGAGCTGTCCTGTATGCACACTGATAGCTATGCAGTAAGTGACCCTTCATTCACAGAATAGCTTTTGCAAATATGCATTAATAACATTCCCCAAGCTTAGCATCTCTCAGCAATACAACATAGGGGCTATGGAAAATAATAGATTTTCCTGGATGTTTCTCTCTCTCATCACCTAAAGGAAATACTAAAGATTGTATAGGGAAAATAAACTCCCTCTGGGAACAACACCTAAACCAGAAAAGCTGCCCTTTGGAGCTGTACCACTTCCTTCCACTGCCAGACTGTCCTTATATGGCATGTGTTGATCCCCCACAGGTCTTGTGCCAAGCAGCTGAACCATCAATCAGCCCTGTCTCTTATATCTGCCTGGCCACACCTGCTGTTCTGCTATCATAGTCCCACACTGTAGTTCTACACATAGTCCCACACATAGTTCTACACATATTTTGACCTTACCAAAGCTCTTGTTCTACTCTGTAGAATAGACACAGTGGAACAACACATTATTTATTATTTATTTTGTTACAGGAAAACCATTACTTCTGTCCTCTTTTCTGTTGCACGCCCCTGCATTTAGAACTGTGAGTCTGACTGGTAATGTTAACTCTACCAATAATCTATCCTGATCTGTTGTTCTGTGGCTTGACATTTTAAGCGAATCTAACAGTGGCAGGTTACTGCCACTTAATTCATTCATTCAGAACATCTTATGTCGCTTCACTAAGTTTTTCTAGAGAGACGTCATTAAGACACTCCTCCCTTTAACTCTCTTCAAAAAACCTCCCACTATTCTGACTGTACTGAAAAAAGTCTTACAGGTCTCTTATAAACTCTTATTTACCTGGTCCGTATCTCATTGTAGTATAATTCAAAGTATAAAATGCTTCAGAGCTTCTTTTAAGTCACAAGAATACAAACCTCTATGACAAAAGAGTGAAACATGAAAATCCAGTAAAAACTGAAATATTTAACAGATAAAATGACAAAAATATATTTTTAGTGTTTTCAATGATCATCTTTTTAACTAATTGTATTAGTTAAATATGAATAAATGTAAAAACTGACGCCTGCAGCACACAAAGTTGAGAGAGCAGCATGTTACCACCAGGACAGATTCAATTAAATTCAGTTTTATTTATAAAGCGCTTTTAACAATGGGCATTTCAGAAAACGTTTTATCCCAGATGAGTAACGGTGGCAAGGAAAAACTTCCTGAGTAAGTAAGATACCTTCAGAGGAACCAGACTCATAAAGGAACCCATCCTCATTTGGGTGATGTGATGCAATCTATATACATCTAATATATAATTCCATAACTAACAATAATATATAACAATAATAATATAACAATAAAATATAATGTATACTTAATATATATATTTATAACATTTACATACACATCTAATACATAATTCTATAACTAACAATAATATACAATATTATTATAACAATAATGATATAACAATAATATATAATATATACATATAACATACATTACATATATATCTAATACATAATTGTATAGCTAACATAATATATTACATTAATATAAAAATTATAATAGTATTATTTCTAGAGGGAAAGAAAAAAGTGTTAGATACAATCAACTATCTAATGGACAATTCAAACACAAGTTGTGCAGAGAGCAAGCAAAAACT
>JAOUQT010000045.1:6850324-6861074 GCA_025769995.1 Xyliphius kryptos
TTCTGACCCCAACCAAGTTGGGATCCTTGTAAGTCGCTTTGGATAAAAGCGTCTGCTAAATAACTAAATGTAAATGTTAATGAAATTTGAATGGCAACACTACATACTACTAGTCATATTTTGTTTGTACAACTAGTAAATGTGAAAATCAATTAAAAAGCCACAATGGATACGGACTTCAAAAGTTATTCTGAAGTCCTTGTTAATCCCTTGTTAAACTGGCACTATGAGTCTATGCAACGTCTTCATGGTAAAAAAATGGAGTTTCCACACACAAAAAAAAAAAAAAAAAAATCACCACATCATCTGACAAATATAACCATTTAAAACCAAATACAAGTAATAATATTAATACTGCTACATGCAAACTAATGCTACAGTGCAAACTTTAGAAAGCTGTGGTTTGTTCTTCTCCTTTAAAAATATTTTTTTCTCCCTGTAAATACACAACATGCTTGTATACAGCAATATTTGTGTTAAAATTTTTACATTTTGGTGCTGCTTACAAAATAATGACACTGCTTTAATGATCTATACTGGAAATATTTTTGTATATCTGATTAAAAAAAATATATTGTTCATTTAATCTAAGACTATGCAATATTTAAGGCCTACATACTATATAAGGATTATATTTAAAAAATGTGCTTTCACCAACTCCATTGTCATGGACCAAACTACAACACAACCCAAAAATAATTTCTGGTCACATAAAAATGATTCTATAAAAAAGAGATGTAAAGAACAGTATTGAATTCTACCATAGTTGATTGTTTGGGTAAAAACAGGCTGATGTTAACCATATTCACAGACTGCCGACTTACCAGGTCTACTGTCAGCATGGATGCAATGATTTTAATGAACAGTAAAGGATATCGTGCATGTACGGACAATTTTCAGCTCGAGCACAGAAGCCAGTAATATAGAACTTGCAGAGTTCCTTCTTCTTGGGCAACTCAATGTCATGACTAAAGTTGCAGTGTTCACCCTGTAAATCATACACAAGTAAAACAAAAAAGTTTTAACATATATATCAACACAAAGTAACTGATTTAGGTTTAAGCAATAAGATTAATATATAACAGTTGGAATTAATGCTAATTCAAACATTTTCATTACCCAGGTACAGCGGCCCTCGATGTAGTACTTGCAAATGGCCTTGCCCTTCTTATCCTGCATGTGCTTGTCCTGGTCGTGCTTCCTATGACCACCGGTTCCATCCTACACGGGAAAAAGTTTTATTAGTAAGCTACTACTGATTATATGGCGAGTACCATGTAAACTGCTGTATTAACCATATAATAAAGTTATTACAGTATATTGTCTTTTCCAATTTTATCAAAGCTCCCTATAAGTGGTAAATCTATCAATCTATGGCATCCAAATAATTAGTGACCAACACAAAAGATTAAATATGAGTTCCAGAGAATTCTGCTAGATATATATAAAAACTCCTGTAGACAACAGATACTTTAAACTAAATGTTTATTAAATGTCTTACCCCAATATCCATATCGCCACTGTTATCATCATCATGGCCTTGATCTCCTCCACGACCTCGCCCTCGATTTCGGCCCCGGCCTCTATTTATACCTCTACCTCCTTTACCCCGCCCTCGACCTCGTCCACCTTTTATACCTGATAAAAAAACAGTCATCAGAAAAAAAACTTTTAATATTTGCCTAAAACGATGTAAGAAATACAAGCACAGGATCTGTATTTCAAACTGCAGCTAACCACGTCCTCTGTCCTTGGACTTCCTGTACTGGTTCAGGTCTTTATAGTCCTCATAATCATCATCTCCCATCTCATAATCATCATCACCATACTGCAAAAGGTAATTCAAATAAAAACAATTTAGGTTGTGAATGTATCAAAGCAAATACAAGATAGTATACACTTAATGTTCACTTCTTTCACACACACTGTCTATTTTTGTTCTTCAGTTTATTCAACCATACATACCTACAAAACCTATTTACACTCTTTAAACTTAATATTTTTTTAATGCCAAACAAACAAAATGTTATGTATTTTCTTTGGATGGACCAACACAAAGTAGCAAGTAATTGTAAAGTTAAAAAATATTTTAACGTTTTAATAGTCATTATATAGCAGGAGCATTAAATTTAGACTGTATTGGTTAGTTTGTGAACTAGAATTAACAAACCTCCACCTCATCTCCATACATGCTGTCACCGTCGTCGTCTCCACCCATCTTGCCATGGCCCCTTCCTCTGCTTCCTCCTCTACCTCGACCCCTTATCCCACCCCGTCCCCGACCTCGAAAGTTCTTTATTCGACCCTTCATACCTGTAAAAAGAAATTGCAAAGGTTAAAAGAAAAAAAATGCATGTTTCATGCACATTTTTGCAGCTGGGTGACCGTGTGTACCTCTGCCCCAGCTGCCTGATCCCTCTTTTGCTTTGCGGTACTGGTTAAGCTCCTTGGCGAAGTCATCGTCACCCATGTCTTCATCCTCCTCACCCTCATAGTTTTCTTCCTCGTAGTCATCATAGCCACCATAGCCCTGTTTGTCCATTTTCATGTAGTTGCCTTTCTTTGCCATGGGCCCTCCATGACCCGTGGGAGGACCATAACCTCCATGTGACTAAAAGAAACAAACAAAGTTTATTTAATAAAACTCTTAAGTGAATGCAAATATTCTTGGGTTCCATTTTGCCACTAACTACAAGGTAGGTGACTTATTGGATCCTACACCAGTAAGTAACTGACTGCGTGCGGTAGCTCAGTGGTTAGCATGGTGCACTAATGGTGCATCAATCTGAAGATTGTGGGTACAAATCCCAGGTTCAATGAAATTATCAATGTGGGTTCTTGAGCAAGGCCCTTACCTCTAAGTGCTCCAGGGCTACTGTATCAACCCTGTGGTCTCTCCCCAATCAATGTGGGATATTTTGTAAGTCGCTTTGAATAAAAAGCATCAGCTCAGTGACCAAATGTAAATGTAAGCCCTAAAACGGTCAGAGGTTATTTATTACCAGTGCTCTTTGTGTTACCCTGAGCAACATGGTGGGACCTGTTGCCTGGCGACAAAATTACAAAGGAACATTCATTTACATTGGCTGCATTAACAAATTGTCCACAAAAAAATACCCGTCATAGGATTGTTTCGATTTTTACATTAGAATAAGCATCAAAATAAAAAAACTATATTCAATCTATTAATTTTCCTTCCGTGTAAATTATTCAAACAGAACAGTTATGGAAGTAAAAAAAAAATTATTTTAGATGTGCTTTTGGAAAAAGAAACCCTATTTTACTGACCGTGGGTGGATACTGAGGGCTATACTCCCGATACTTCCTCTTCTCGCTTGCACTGTAGTCAGAATCATCACTGTAGTCTGAGTGGTCATCACTGGATGAGGCGTGACGCTAAATCAAAAGAACCACACTGAATTACAATCCAAGACTTGACTACATCATCTCTTCAAGAAAATCAACCGAACAAACCCCTACCTTGTGCTTTGATTTCCGTCTCTTTTTGGACCTCCTCTTCTCTTTTTCCCGGTCTCTCTCTTTTTTCCTTTTCCTCTTGCGCCGATGGGCCTTCTCTTCATCAGTTTCACTACCGTGACGCTCTTTGCTGCGGGTGATCTTTTCCTCAGGCTCCACCACTCCCTCTGTGCTGGGAACCTCCACTTCTCCTCCATCATCCTCCAGCTCCCCCTCCTCCAATTCCCCATCCTCCCCTCTGTTGATAAGAATTAGAAAAATAAAGTTAATTAAGTGAAATTGTGATGTAAACACCTATTTTAAATGTAAATGCCTAAAAATAGACGTTATTCAGGCACATAATTAAAAGTTTATGACACTACACTAAAATTATTATAAATATCAATAAAACAAATTACTATGATAATTAAAAAAAATGTATTGAAAAATAAAAGTAATAAAATAACAAATTTTATATAAAATCAATTTACAAATGTTCGATCAAATGTTTTAAGGATTTAAGAGGGGTTTATCTGTCATTCACATCACATGAAGTGGAACAAAATTGCAGTCTCATGGTCCCAGTTTCACCAAAGAGCAATTTAAATATAAAGTTTTAAATATAAAAAAAAATGTGTAAGTCACTTTGGACAAAGCCTTCTGCTTAATGACCAAATATAAAATAAATGCACTGAAACTCTATTAATACCACAAACATATAGTAATAAACACAGACGTGGATTTTAAAGATTTGTTTTAAAGACTCATTTTTAAGAGAGATGTAATTACTTATTAACCTGTCAACATTAGAACCTTAATCATAGAACCACACAGCGAGCAAAAAAAAAAAAAATCAACATATCACAAAGCCCTACTAGTCAGTTTATATTAAATTTGTTGTTACTGAAAAAAAAAACTGTATGGAGAATGAATGTAGTCAACACAAATATTGTAATTGATTATGTGATGAATGGAAAACGTTTAGTATTTTTTAATAAAAATACTATTTTTATTTTGTATTAATTTTCCTTTTAAGGTAGCAACATCAAAATATTGGAACAGTCCGTCATTTCAATGCTACTGTTTTATTTTCAAAAAAAAGTCAGTCAGCAGTTGCTCAGTTTTAATGTTTACAAACTACAATACTACAGCATTTCGGCTTTTTATAAGTGAAAATGTATACATTACTTTGTTAGAAACCAAAACCATGCAACCTGTACAAATCATGCCAGAATATTTAATAAAATGTTTTGCACAAATTTTGCTCATTTGCAAAGAGAAGACTGAATGTAGGAACGGTCATTTTTTATATTTTAAAATAATTAAATATGTACACGCCTATGGCAGTAAAAATATTGTCCATGTTGTTAATTATTATAACATTTTGAGTCTGTCAGGTGCAAAAAGATTTCATAGACACAGCTGACTGCCTACAGGATAACATTGTGCAGTCACTTTACAATGGGGGAAGGGCAGGGAGTTCAAAACTCATTGCTAGATCAGTTTTAAGCGTGGTGCCTAGTTTAAAAACTAACTGAATGGGAAAAAAAATTAAAACCTGTCTTTTTTAATATGACCGTTTTAACAAACAACCTTCTAAAAAGTATCATAAAATGCCAGCAACGTGAAATACCTTGTACATATGGGATTAATTACTCTGTAATGTGACTAAACAACCACTGGAGTGAATACTTTACACTCACCAGGCACTCTATAATAAATGTTATACTAAAACAGCCTCCCTTTGCTCTCAAAACAGCCTCAAGGTTAGTCTGTAGTCACGGTAGCCAAACTGTCAGCTCAAACAAGTCTGGACTTTCTTTATTGACTTCTATTTACATGGGTTTCATTTCACAGAACTGTCTCTCACTGACTGGTTTTAGTGCGTATCTTGGCAAATCTTTTAGATTGGTGTGCCTGAAAATTATGAAATTATTCAAAGCAGCCTGGCTGACAAAGGATTATGTCATGAACACAATCACTAGGGTTTTCTTTCTTTTTAAATTATTGATGATGACTGGTGATATAAACATTATCTACAGCTATTGCAGGAAGGGGTCGGTGTAGAGCAAATTCTAATAATGCTAGGTGGCTACATAAAACAAATTTCATGATAATAAACATCTAAAATCAACCATGATTCCTTGTTTTTATTTTTATGACAAAACCTTGCAGCAAAATAAAACTAATGTTTTCAGTCAACTTCAAGCACTAGACTAGTAATACAATTCTTATTACTTCTAAAACACAGCTTTTCTTACTTTCTAACACAACTAGAGGCTGATTGAATTGTAATAAAAAAAAAATAAGTTCCTGACTTGAAAAAACAAAAATATATACTGTATATATTCATATAATCAACTTGCCAATAACGAACCATTCACATAGTGCTGATGTTTAAACAATGTGTGCATTTTGAGGTTGTAGAGTTTCCTTAAATCTATTTTATCTGCTGACCTACTTCTGATGCAATGCTCCTTTTTTACTGAGTCACAGTGCCACAGGCGCATGGGACGAGGCCCTACTTGTATATATTTGTTCTAGAATTTCCTTTCATTGGAAACAAGTCAGAACAGCGGGATTATCTTTCATATAATTATAATATGACTGTTCTGACAAGTACATGTCAAGTTTGGTAACAATTAATAACCAAACACTCAATAGAGCTTCCTAGTACCATAATTAAAAAGACTTAATCCAGTGTCACACAATTAAATTATAAAATGTATGTTTTCAATTCCTTATGAAGCCTTTTAAAACTTTGACCTTTACTAACATTATAAAGATTACCTTATCCCACCCATAGTTTGACTAACTGTTAGTACTGCAGTTAGTCAAACTTTAAATCATGGCCATGACTTACTTGATATTTTTTTAATTAATACACAAAACTGTGAATATGTTAAGCCAAGTTATAAGTATTTGGACAGAATGATTGTGACACCCGCACATTACACATACATGAGCTCTAATGACATACGATTTGAACACGGTTTCTTTTTGCAGCTGTAACAGTAGTTACTCCTTTGAAAAACATTATAACGTGTTAGTGGGAGCATGTATGTGATCAGACATTGTTATTGGAAGAGAGGGCATGGTTCATAATCTAAATCTTAAATGTATGATGAAGCTATAATGCAAAATGTCTCAAAACACTTTTGTTCATGTAGTGTATGTTTATGCAAAGGGTACTTTATACCTAGCACTTTTACAAAGTAATATCCTAAAAACCACTTATTACATCAATGCTTCTGGATGTTATTTTGTTTTGGGATACTGATCAGAAATTGGTGCTTCAAGAAACTGTCTCTGTATAAAAATGGTCCCAACTATTCATACAGGGAATTGACACCAGTTGCTTTTTTGACGCAAGGCAAAAGAAAAACACCATTTTCCCACAAAGCCAATATTCATATGGACATTTAACAATTATTTTTAAAATAAGGTTTAGGATAATTAAGTTTGGAATGACATCAAATAACTAGTGTTATTACAAACTAGCAATTTTTTTTAGAAATTGTATATTGTAGTTCCTCCTACATTAAATGAATATACAGAACTGTATTAATGGAGGTAAGGAATTGTTACAATAACAAGTGGCAGTTGTGACTCAGTGGTTATGTTACTAGACTCCTTACCAAAAGACTTAATCCAGTGTCACACAATCAAATTATAAAATGCATGTTTTCAATTCCTTATAAAGCCTTTTAAAACTTTGACCTTTACTGACATTATAAAGATTACCTTATCCCACCAACAATTTTCTCAATTTAAAATTACCATGACTGTGCACTTTAGATTTATTTCTGGAGTTTAGAAAACAGGGATGGTTAAAAATTCTTTCACTGGGAAAGCATTGTAACTGGGTGTAACTAGTTTTGGGCAACTGTTATAGTGTGAAAGTGGGGCTTTGGTACATGTTTATAACCATGAATGCTTAGAACTTCGGGAAAACACAATATGTTGGTGAAATTCACATACTGTAGGACTACATGTGAATTAAAACTAGTTTCCTATTACCTCTACCCATCGGTCACATATTGTTTAATCTAAATAAATACCTACTCTTTACATTCCATTTAGAATTTTCTTGCGAAATGTTATATTAATTCTTAACACACTGCAATTGTTGGGCCAGGAAAGAAAAAATGTGTAGTTTATACTATATAAAAAAACTTTGACTAAGTTTACAAACTAATGTACATCAAAAAATGCACAGAAAATTTTTTAAACTTAATTTCCTAGATTTTTTTTGTTAGATACTTTACTATATATTGTGATAATTTAAAAATGATTCAAGACATTGATGGGTCAATTAATGGCCGAATATTGATTTATATTTATTTGAAATTTTTACTAATACTTATTTTAGAAATCAAGAGCTTAAATTTTTTTTCTTCTTAATTTTTTAGTAAAGGTGTTGTGCTACAATTTGTTGTATTTATTAAAAAGCGTGAAATAAGTACAAATTATAATAGTTTTGTATTAATTTGAGATTGTATTGGCTTTGCTTTTGTTAAAAGAATGTGTGTTAATACACATGTATTTTGCTAAATAAAACGTGGAAAATTTTTGTTGATTTAAAAAATACCCCCCCCCCCCACACAGTTTTTAAACTTTGTCCTGATTAGCACTGTGGTGGGGGTGGGGTAGCCTGCAGAGTGCACCTAAAAATGTGACCGGCCATTAACCACATTTACAACCTAACAGCAAACGTGGCATATGCAATTTACCTACATCCACGTTGTTTTTTGTTTTGTTTTTTTAACAAGCAAACGACAAATTTGTCAAGCCAAAACCAAATTGCTGTGGGGCATGAACAGTAACTACATAGCAACACCTAGTCACCTGACCAGTATCGAATTCACAGTGTTGATTACATTTTTATTATTAAGTTAAAGTAATATCTAGCATTGGTTGATTAAAAAACGTAAAGTTTTGTTGAGAAGAACTGGTGTAGATTAATTAGTTTTCTGTTCATATATTTTTTTATATTCGTTATAAATTTAAACAATATATATAAAATGATTATATAATAATCCAAGATTTATTACTGAATTCAAGTTTTGTTTGATGATCAACTGACAACACTTTTGACTTGTTAGTTGAAACTTCGAGTAAATATGATTAAAATCGAACTTTTAGATAAAAATGTTAATGTATTTTTTGTCTAAAGTTGATTTAACGTGTACAGTAAATTGTATTGAGCGTGGTTAAATGTGAAAACATACTCCAATTGATTAAACGTGAACAATACAAAAAGAGCGGGTGTGTTTTAGGACATGAGTTTCATGTTTACGTGACATTAACTAAATGCGCAGGACGGAGACTAGCTGCTAAATTAGCCAGTATGCTACATGCTATATTTATGAATGTAAATAAAGTGTACTTATCAAAACGACCATAAACTGTTAACGATTAACGATTCTTTTTTATCCTGAACGAAACCCTACTTTTAATCAAAAGTATGTTTTATGTATCGCCTATGTACAGACAAATGTCTGAAATTAGCCACATTTAGCATAGCTAGCATCAGGAGGCCAAAGATACCCCATACTAGCCTGATCCAATGCTACATTCAGGTGCTCGGGAGATTTATTGTTGGTACGAGATGTCGATTTACATATAACCACAAATGTCATCACTAGTATTAATACTATGGTTTCGGAAATGTTACTGTCGTTAGATTAGCACATGATTTTTATAAAGGCGTGGTAGCTGTCGTATTTATCTAACTAAGTTATATTGCAAAAATCTTAACAGTCTTTAAGGACAACTTTTTTTTTTCCAAAAACGAATTTGTTGGTAAGGTGAAAAAAGTACACCAATATATTTTACTCTCGTATAACAAAATTTCACATTTACTATGCGATTTAACTTTGTAGTTACGGTTTAAGAATTGGAAAAACAGCAAATCACAGAGCAAGCGAATGTAGCATCTGGTTGTCCAGATCGGCTAACTCCTAAAGCAGCTGTAGTTGATAATTTCTGCTCATTTTAATAACCGCCAAGCAGCAGTTCCATTAAATCAGCAATTAAGACTAATGACTGAAGATTTAAACACCGATTAACCAACGACGGTTAGCCACTGGTTAGTCTAATTCGATCACGACGTAAGTTACATTATCGAGGTTTTTTGTGTAATGGCAACTTTTTGTCCCTCGATGATGAGAAAGAGCGTCGATGGAGAAAAAAACTGGTCTGGACTTGTAAATAAATGTTTGATCAGATTGTCCTGATTCGGATATGACCTTCCTGTGTTAACGTTTCAAAATGGCGATCGTTACCTCGGCACTTGTTTCCCAGAAAAAAAGTCGACTATAATCCCTTTGAAAGAAAAAAAAAGTAAAAATGCCCATGCTTTTTGTACTTAAAAAGCAAAGGATAAATAAGCAGTTGGAGAGAAATATGATATTACTCGACCTTTCGTCAGTGAGAAGGTGATCGTGGTTGGCTGTAGGGGAGTTTGGAAGGACAGTCATGCTTTCCACAGCCATTTTCCTCTAACGCTATTACAGTGCCAAAAATCGACTCAAGATTCAACTGGCTTATGCGTTACTGACTTTGATCTACTTGATGATTGATTTTTGGAAGAGTTTCAGTTCATAGCAGTTAAATTCCCATTAACAGTTTGAAAGAGGAAACATGCTGAAACGTTCCTGAAGCTCTCTCCGTCCTTACAGTAGCGACGTGAAATGAAACTCATACGCATAAAATGGCGACGTGTCTTCTCCGTGGTGATGAGGGCGGAGTCATTCAGGACACGTCACATTTACACGCCCAAAAGCCGGGGGAAAGGAAATGTAGGCGGGGCCAATAGGCAGAGTATCTTGATTAGTAAGTTAGATTTAAGATTTTATAAAAATAAAAATACAACTATTAATTATTAAATCAGTGAAAATGCTAAGTAGATAAGCATTCAGATATAAAACTGTACAATCAGGCACATTTAACCCTACAATGCATTAATATTATTATTATCATTGTTACACAACATAACCCCTTTGATATATTTTGAATTTAGATCAACAAATAAAGTAGTATTTCGTCTATATTAATTTAGCATCGTGTTTTTTTATATATATTTTTATCCAAATAAATACTAGGATAACAGCTTGTATCACACAGTTCCTAAAAAATCACAAAATAAAAAAAAAACTATGTATATTGTATACTTAAGTCATCACAAACTGATCTGCTCATATATATATATATATATATACACTGCTCAAAAAAATAAAGGGAACACTTAAACAACACAATGTAACTCCAAGTCAACCACACTTCTGTGAAA
>JAOUQT010000045.1:6876497-6895409 GCA_025769995.1 Xyliphius kryptos
ATATATATATATATATATATATATATAATTTGACCAAACAAAACATGAAATATACATACTGGTCACTTTATTAGGTACACCTTGGTAGTAAAATGTTGGCCCTCTTTTTGCCCTCAGAACTGCCTTAATTCTTCTTTTTATACTTTAATAAGTTTTTGTAATCTTTATTCATTGTTGGTAAAGATTGGTTCTTTGAGTTTCTGTTGCCTTTCTATCATCTTGAACCAGTCTTGACACATTCTCCTCTAAACTTTAACATTAACAAACATTAACATTTTTATCAGCACATCTGCTCAGAGGATATTTTCGGACCATTGTCTGTAAACTCTAGATATGGTTGTGTTTGAAAATTCCAGTAGATCTGCAGTTTCTGAAATACTCACACCAGCCTGTCTGGAACCAACAACCACGCCATGTTTAAAGTCACTTACATCAATTTTCTTCCCCATTCTGATGCTTTGAACTTTGGCATGCTGTCTTGACCACCTCTGAATACCTAAATTTATTGAGTTGTGGCCATGAGATTGGCTGATTAGATATGAGTGTATATTATCTGCAATGAAATCACATTCAAAGTGAATATAAGAAACACTCTCTGGTTTTTAGTTAAAAGATGATCATAATGAGAAGCATTTTCATTTATTCATCTGGGCACAAGGAACAACCCTAGACAGGGCACCAGTCCTTCGAAGGACACACACACACTCACACACACTTTAAAGACACCAATTAATCTAGCATGCATGTCTTTGGAATGCAGAAGGAAACCAGAGCACCCTGAGAAAACACGGGGAGAACATGAAAATTCCACACAGAAGTTTACAGAGTCACCCCACCCGGGGATCGAACATGGGTCTTTTTTGCTGTGGGGCAAAAGCACTATCACTGTGCCACTGTGCTTTCCTTGAAAAACATTTCTCCTTATTAAACTCTACAAATTTAGAATTGTAGCTCCCTGTAGTCCGGGGTTAAAAACCCGGGACCTGAAATAAGCTTCATCTGCATGGTTACTGAAGCAACTTTTGCTCTAGCAGCTTGAAAAATGGTCCTTGGTCAGTACCAACTAGATAAATATCATATACAACTCACTGGTCAGAGACCCCAGGGAAGATCTAGCACTCTCTGAAGAGAACGTATAAATATTTGGTTTAGGAATGTCCACAGTTCCCCCTGGAAGGGATCTGTAATCTGTGACTGGAGATAGAGACGTCTGGCTTGACCTTATCAGTTACTGCCACCAGACTCCCTTCACCAGGAAACGCAGATAAAACGAATAAATATTTTATAATTCTAGGCACGCAGAAGGTAAAAGAAAAATATTTTACTTTAGCAATAATAATAATAATACAGTAAATATTAAAACCAGGGACATGCCCAAGGCAAATTAGCATTAACAACAGACCATGTGGATGAAACTCACCATTCGGTTCTCCCTCATCTTCCTCTTCAGTATCAGCCTTATAGAAGGTCATGCGCCTGATGTTCATTCCATTAGGTCCCATTTTGCTCTTCACCGATTTCTGCTTTGCAGAGTCTTCATCATTACTCCTCTGTAGTAACCTGCTCGAGTCCTGGCTCCCTACAAACCTCTCTTCATAATTCTTCTGCAATCAAATAATTCAGAGATACAAAAAACTATATTTATGCATTATATTTATTACTTTAAACTACATTTATAAAGTGTCAGGAATCAAAGAAAATATGTGTATGACCTAGTGGTCGTGCACTAACCGGAAATTGTGTTTTTTTTACATTTTTTTGTAACCAGTAAAGTTCCCCAAATTCTTAAGTTACTGTATGAACTGTTTTTAGTTTTTATTTTTGTTTTATATTTCCTATTATATTTTAAGAACTAAAAGCTAAATTTAATCCCTGAACAGTAACATTCATTCATTCATAATCTTTCCATTTAATCCACACATGGTCACATGTTCAGCCGGTGCCCATCCTGCAACACTGAGTGGAAACAACCCTACTCAATCCATTGTAGGGAACACTGTCACACACATAAACACACTGATGTCTTTGGAACGTGGGAAGAAACCGGAGCCCCAGAAAAAACCCGCACAAACACGGGTAGAACATGCAAACTCCATACAGAAATTTCCTGGGTCGTCCCACTGAGGATCAAACCCGGGTTGACAAGACGGCATTACCCACTGCACCACCGAGCCGCCCCTAAACAGGCTATTATTGATCATGAATGCTGCAAACTTGCATACTTGTTTTTTATACTCTGTGCCTAGAACACAGTAACTGTCCATTTGAGTTACATTAAGCTACATTGTTCGTATTCATTCATTAATTCAATCATCTTCCACTTAATCCACACGGGGTTGCAAGTCAGCCAGTTCCCACCCGGCAACTCTGGACGCAAGGGCATTAGACAAAGAGCCTATCCGTCATAGGGCACACACAGTCACACAAATTCACACAGTAAGCGCCACTTTAGAGACACCATTCAACTTAACTTTGGTATGCAGAAGGCAACCAGATTACCCAGGTCTATCTTGCTTTGAGGCAACAGTGCTAACCACTGAGCCGTCATTCCGCCCCTGCTCACATACACACATGGCCAAAAGAAATTCTACTCTGTACCCATAATTAGATTTGCATTGCAGTTCTGAGAGTAATAGGGCTAAGTAATAGGGTTATACTCTGCATACAGTGTAAAACTCAAACTTGTGAATTATGGACATCATATGTCTTGGCTGATTTACTACATTTGGGATAAGGGTGGAAATGTGCATTTAATTTATTTTGCCAAACTGCCCCTTTAATAATAAGTTACATTATAAAAATAATCAGGAGGAATTTTGGCATAGATTAATACGTGGGACAGGATTTGGGGTTGATGGTTGTGATTTAATAATACTGTATTACAATCTGCCACGCTGACACAGCAAAGTCGGATAATAGTTTCCACAGAGCTGGAGCTTAGTGTGATGTTCACATTTCACACTTAAGGCCTTTTCTTCAAGAAGGGAGTGTATCATAAATACACCTATCCACAAGAAGCCACACACTGTCCACAGGAAGTGGTATACACTACTTTACACAGGAAATCAGGCAGTCACAAGACAGACCGCTGGTACTTAGTATGATTAGAAATACAGTACCCATGTGAAAAAACTGGACAAAAAAAAAAAAAGAGTGCTAGCAACGTTTTCACAAGGTTTTCCCTCAGACATTGCATATGTGGTTTGTTAGATACATGCCTATTAACTCCATGTGAGAGCAATGGCAACATGCAAGCATCTAGCTGAAGGTCACAGACGTTCACTGTCTTGTGAACCTCTGTATTGATTTTTTTTTTTCAAGTAAAAAAGGTCTGGCTCAGTTATTACCATCATCTTAATTTAGAAATCATGACCAGTAATTAAATTACAGTAAAGTTCTTTTTCTCCGTCTTCTGTTTTTTACTTTATAGCTTTGTTTAGGGGTTTGACGTTCGTTGCGTATGGTTCCCAGAGAACTAAAATTCATCTACATGCTCATTCAACCTAGCTGATCTTGCCTAAATGACCTTGACCTTGCTTAAATGACATAAAAATCTACCCAATCATTCAGGAACATAACTTTATAACACAAACTTAATTTCTAACCCAAATAAGTCTGGTTCATCCCTTCACTTCTCATTAGATATGGACAGAATTATAAATAGCTTAACATTTGCCTCTTACACTAATATATATATTTATATATATTCACGAACTAAACCTGTTTTAACGTCTTGACAAAATGTATATCCAAATATAAATGATCTGGGAATAATTTAAATAGTTCTGGGGTTTTAATTTGTTAACCTCCCTGTATTGGTCCAAGAAAACATTCAAGGAAATCATAAATCTGACATACAGCTTTCAAACAGCATCAAAGGAAGTAAGTACTTAAGTAGTTTCACCAAAATATACATGACACTCGGGATGGAAATGACCAGTTCCTTCCATCTCTTGCCTGTTGCCATTTTCTCCCAAAATATTTACAAACAAGTTCATTACAAATATTTAACACTGCTACCCAGCCGTTTGGACTGCTTGTGGTCTGGCGGGTCCACAAGGCTTCCGGCCTCAATTCTAGTGCCTCCATTGGAGGTGTTCAACCTTTGAAATGAGAAGTTGAATGTTGTGTTCCAAAGTGTACGTACAGGTGGGAGCACCAAGGCACTGACCCTTTAAACCCCACCACCCGCCCCATCCCAAACACCATTCACTGACTGCCTCTGCTAGTTCAAGCACATGTAGGTTTTTAAAGGGTGACATAAGGCATATTAACCACACTCAGTTTGCTGTAGAGGAAGTGTATAATCTAATATGTTGATGAGTTACTAGTGCCGTTTTGTGCTGTGCTTTTACACATTATTATTCTGTAATGCAGCAAAGAGTAGATACAGCATTTCAGTGCCTGAGTACAACCCATCCTTCCAGTTAGTGCTTTCCGAAGACCTGAACTGACTTATTTTTGGCCATTGAATTTGAATGCTTGATCTACTTGGATATACATTAACCCTGTGTTCACACTAGCAAGCATATGTGTAGACTACATACAATACCATGTCACGGTTTCATGTATTCATATACATTTACCTGAAACTCACATACAGTAGATTGAGACTATACTACACTACACCTTGATATTTCGATTTCCAAATATGGTTGAATGGGTAGAAACAAAAACTAACATTTTAGGAAAAGTCTGGGTGATAATTGGGTGATGGCACATGCCACAGGGCTTTTCTGAAATGTTGGGTTTGTCATTTAACTGTGTCATGAGTAATTCAATGGAAATCACTGCTTTGTGCCCTTGCTAGTTTGAACACATGGAGGAATGTCAAACAATGTGAATACAATTTAGATAATCGTCGCAAATGAACTACACTATTGGATAATAAACAAATAAACAAAGATCCAACCGATTGTGCTTTACAGCTTCACAGATCAAGAGGGGCACTAGCATGTCTTTCCCCCTAACATGCCGCCACACCTACATACACTTCAGTCACTTGCTACATGAAACTCTTTCCAAAAGACACATAAAAAAAAAACAATATACAACATATACAAACGAGAAGAACAAAAAAAAGTCCACAGTGCATTCTGGTCCTGCAGAAATGTACCCAAGCCAGTGCAGTAGATTAGAGGCTGTGTTGTTAGAGAGCGCCAGCGCCCCCTCGCCGCAGTGCCAAATACCCATCTGTTTATCTGAGCTGGTAGAGGGTGCTGATTGTGTCGGCAAGAAAGGTGACCAAGCCACGGTACACGCCTCTCCAGTTCTGCCACTGTGCCCCATCGTTCTGAAAAACACACAAAGAACATGACAGTGAGTGGTTGTAGATTAAACACAAACACTTAGTAAGCAGTTAGTAATTGGAACAATGGTCACTCGGTGGTTAAGATGTTAAGACTACATGAGTTCAAATCTTGCTGCCAGAGCTGTTCCCCTGAGCAAGCTTTTCAACCCTCAAACGCTCATTTGTATAAACAAACATATGCTGCTCTGGAAAACAGAACATGCCATATGCTGTAAATGTGACTGTATTATACAGTGGTTGGTCAAGAAAATAGGACAGATATGATTTACCATGAATTAAAAACTAAGAAGAAGTTTAATCTAAACACAACAAGCCAGTGTTCAGCAATCATATAAACTTAGATAGCCGGAAAAAAAAACAGTAATGCAAAATAAATCTGTGATGTCCCTATCCTTATTTGTTTGTGTACACCTGTTAAGGATGAGAAGGCAACAAATAGAAAGTGATTGTGTGTGTGTGTGTGTGTGTGCGGGTATCAGATGCACGTGTTAGTTAAGCGGTTCCTGCCACACAATGTCTGCAACAACAGTCTGCTGAGATACTATTCAACAACTGCTGTGAGTCATCATCTAAAAATAACTGAGAGAAGAGTCAGACAGTTACTCAGTAACAGACAGATCTCTTCTATAGTCTCTAAAAAGTGCTACAGAAATCACTAGGGCATGTACGCAGAGGGAAGAGAAGTGTGTAGTGTGTGTGTTATTATACAGTGACTGGGCAGCACAGAGGTTATGTGAGAACACAGGCGCAGCAGACAGTTAACATGACACAACAGGTCATGAACTGCTACTACAGCCCAGTTGTTACAACATAGTCCCACGTAACCTACCATTAACACGTTAATCACGCCACTCTCAGTAAACAAGCTAAAGCTTCAGATTCTATATAATGGTCAACCTCTAAACTCTAGGTGCTCTTAGCAAGTTAAAAACATCACCCTGGTGTGAACTTTCATTAATTATGACTTGTGCAACCTGAGGGTAAAAACTCTGCATACTAATATGATGTTTCATAATAATATAATAAAACTCTCAGGGTGTTTCTGTTCCTGGCAGCACTGACATCTAAATTATAATCATTCTAATTCTTATATATTGTGAACGACATAACCTTTGTCTTTGCTTCAGTGTGCTTTCTTTTCGTTTTTTTATTTAGGAGTTTAAAGAGGGCAACAAAAAAGGGCTTATGTTGGTGGTTCAGGGGTTTCTTTGGGGGTCAACCATGGCTAAATGGATAGGGTAGAGGGCTGGGGAGCAAGAGATCGGTGGGTCGATCTTCATTCTAGGCAAGTCCTGGCTGAAGTGCCGTTGAGCAAAGCACACTGCCCTGGGTGTTCACCCCTAGATGGGTTAAATGCAGAGAATAATTTCCCTCCAGGATCAATAAAAGTACTCAAA
This sequence comes from Xyliphius kryptos, assembly GCA_025769995.1. NCBI lineage: Eukaryota > Metazoa > Chordata > Actinopteri > Siluriformes > Aspredinidae > Xyliphius > Xyliphius kryptos. The sequence goes on from JAOUQT010000045.1 coordinate 6,883,206, forward strand.
ATAATAAAAAGAAATGGCCATACAGATGCCTTTACTCTACTGTCTAACTGAGATTTGTCTTTATGGAATTGTATAAAACCCAGAGACTTCTTTTTTTTAGAAAATTAAAAAAACTAATAAAAATATTAAAAGTAAAAGGTTAAGTAAAAGTTTGCACCCCCTTTTGCATTCTGACCTCAATTCTATATGCCATCCTATCAACAGCGATGTTATTTTGTATTCCTGGTTTGTAATAAGTGGTTATCTGAATTACTAATGCCTTTCTATCATCTCGAACCAGTCTGCCCATTGTCTTCTGACCTCATATATTTCTGTCCAGACATCTGCTGCTCAGTGAATTATTTTTCTCTTTTTCTGACTATTCTCTGTAAGCGCTAGAGATGGCTGTGTGTGAAAATACAAGTAGCTCAGCCGTTTTTGAAACCGTCGGACACTGACGACCAAACTTAAAAGCGTAAAGTTGTGGCCATGTGATTGGCTGTGTTAAAAACCAATTGAACCTAATAAAGTTGCCGGTAAATGTACATGAATCATAAGATAGGGCAAATGATCTGCATGCATACATGCAGTAGGACTAAATCTGGTGAACAATATTTTTTATTTTTCTTTCCACACAATCATAACCTTTGTACAATAACCTGTAGCAAGTGTCTCTCCACAGTTAAACTGTGTATCCCAAAAAGCAGTCTGAGTGAATTTGTTCACTGAAACCCCTATACAATACACACCTACATTCAGTCAAGCTGTTGTTCCACTGCTTAAGGAAGTACCGACTGGTCCTGAGTTAAAATCATTTGTGTCGTGTGCCATAAAAGCATCCTGGTATCAGAGTTCAGCCGAGCAACAAAACAAGCCGTGAATGAGGTTTCCAAAAGGCAGGTTTAGCAACATAGCGGTTTTATTGCGTATTATGTTTGTACAAAGGATTAAGTGATTCTGTGTTTGTGTCAATACAAGTAAAAGTGTACAAAAATAAAAAACAATACAATATATATGACTGTATTGATGACCAATGTGTCAGTGTGGCCGTGTCGATGTGTGTGTGCTCGGCATGCTTGTGTATATTATTTGTACATACAAGGGTGTGTTGGAACTTTGTGGCGCACTCTGTGAGTGCTGGAATAGTGTGGTGACATCATGTGTGTTTGTCTGAGAGTGGAGAAGAAAGGAGGGGGAGTTGGTTTGCATGGGGGAGGGAGAGATTAGAGTCTGTTTACTCCCTGACTGTTCCACCGGCTGACTCCTCACGCGATATGGCATAGAGACAGAGAGCAGTAGAAAGACAGGGGCAGGAAGGAAGGAGAGAGGGACAGAGGGAGTGAGGACAAGAGGGAGAGATAGGGGGAAAGCGAAAATAGGCAAGCACGGGTGCACAAAACAGAAGGAAGGCATCAGGTTCAACCACTACAGGAAACCTGACTCCGGTCACAACACAACTCATGGTAAATACCACATTGATCAATGTACTTGAAAAGCCACTGACAGTGTTTGTGAACATGTGCATTGTGTGAGCATGTAGCTTGCTAACACACAACCGCACATATTCACAAACACTGTCACAGACATGTGTCACAACAGTCCATTGCTGAACTATACAACAGCATAATTATACCACGTAAAAGTTTTCTCACCCTTCTCTGAATATAAACATCATTCATCGCATCTCCTATGGTTCTCAGCTGGATGGCCACTCTGCCCACCACTTGTTCCTCCTCCGTGGACTCCTCGCCAACCTCAGAGCCTCGGCGACTCGATTGTCCTGAAGAGCTACCGCTCTCAGGCAAGAGATCAGGCAAAGGTTCCTGCCTTCTTCTGGTACACAACCTGTTTTCTTCGGTTCCTGAGGTCAGATAGGAGAAAAGCGTAACTGTCAGGAAAGTACATCTTATTTAACTAAGATTTGTATTATACAATACTGATATTCCAAACACTAATGTAAAGATTTGACTGGTCCATGTATACAAGCAAAGATCTGACAATCATAGAGATGTCACGAACAGCCTGCACCATGCAATATCTATCATCATACCATTTGATATCTTTCCCAAAGAAAGTAACCACCTATATTAATCTTCTCCCAATTCAAAGAATTTCAGATGGAGCTTCTTCATTTTCTCTATTAATATATGTGTGTAATCTCATAATCTGCTTAATCCAAATCCGGACAACAAGCGAGAGTCATTACCAGGTAATAATTACATTTTAAAACACACATCATGGCTGATGCCTTAATTAAAAGCTTAACGTTCAAGCTCTTTATTTTTTTCTACTAGCATGTATCAAATACCACGATTTTATGAGGAAATGCTGGTGTGTGGGGCTGAGCTCTGCTAATCTGTCAAGCAGGTGACTGAGTAGAGTGAGCAGCACTGGCTGAGCCGAGGTGTTCTGGCTTGTTGCCAGGGTAACTGAAAGCCAATGCAGCCTGAGATGAAATGCAGCTATTGGTGGACAGGAACAAGGGTCAGTTGGTGATTGGATGGAGTATGTGTGTGTGCACACGTTGGAGGTGGCCAAAAGCCTGCAGCTTTTATGAAGGTGGTGCCAAACAAACAGAGGGTTCAACTGAGGCTACGATAGCAAAGATGATGTGTGGAAATTTTGGAAAGATATAGTGAACAATGACTGCTGGACCAAAACACTGCAAGCACAGTGCAGTATAGGAATTCAGATACAGTGCACTGGCTTGTGCTCAACAGGGAGCCACTTGCCTGGGGCAAGTTGCAACATGTAATTTTATGGCTGAAGAGAGGCAAAAATACATTTTGGGATTTTTAGTAATGCTAAACACTGACTCTTATCGACATGTCATATCACCAAAGATGAAGTACCTGAGCTCTCTCTGAGTGGACCTTCTTGTTGCGGGGAAATAGCCATGCTCACTTCGTCAGGTGTGGAGATAACTAGCGCTGGGACAGTGCTGGTCTGAGTAGCCACAGTCCTATGTCGTTGTCGGGGCGGTAGAGCCAGTTGTGTGCCTCCACTGGGCCAGGCATCCTGACGCAACACCTCCATCCTGCAGGTCTGCGGCTGCGCAGGGTTCTGAGCTTCCACCTTACTGTCCGGCTGTGGCCGGGCCATGGCAAAAAAAAAGTGGCTGTAGAAAGTGAAAGAGAATTTAGTTGTGAATCATTGTTAGGCAGATACTGTGGATATTGTGTGCATATTTTCACAGCACTTGGCCTCATCATATACAATATTCATATGATGTTTATTAGTAGGGCCACCTGAAATATTAAATAATGATTAATTCTGTATACAGTATTTAAGCGTATGATAGATCGGTATATAGTTCATAACATCATTACATTTTCTTTTCTTTTGTGGAAAATGGCTTGGCTGCAAATGTCTAAATATAGCAATTATAAAAAAGTTAAGTTCAAAAAGGCAATGCATTGCAATTTATACCCCTCTGAGAATGTGTGATTGTTTGCAGGGGCAGTTCATGTCTCCTGGTTCTACAAAGAAGATCTACATTTAAAACAGAAGAGAATTAGGAAAGGAGCTTTTTAAAAATGTCGTAACTAAATGGTCATATATACACATTTTACACTCTATTTAAAAGGCTTTAATAAACCGTGAATGTATTACAAAACAACATGTGAAACCCCTCCACCCATTTCCCGCTGCAGGCCAATTCTGTCAGTGACCGCTACGGGGCGCGTGCGCGGCTCGCCGGCTTGTTTGTAAACAAATCCGTGCAGGTAGCGGTAATCGGAACGGCGCGCGCTTTCTCCGCTCTACTACAACACGCCTAGGAAACGAGTAAGAAACAAAAACACGACTGCATTTGACACGTGTGAATAAAATCTTGCAATAAACATTTCCAGCTCATTACAGCACTGCTCGCGTTCGACCAGATTGAGAAACATAGGAAATATGAAGCGATGGAAAATGAGATCGTGGTTATTATACAAAGTAGACAGATCACAGGGAGAGTGATGAAAGATGCTGGAAACTAACTGACGCTCTGAGAAACTGTACTACACTCACAGTTTCAGCTTCGTGGTGATTTGTGGAAACATTTATTCGAGTGATGAGGTTTATGGACTTGTTTTAACGGATCCAGACACTGCCCACAGTGGTGGTTCTAGAGTCAACAGGTAAAAGCACAGCAAACCGCGTATAAACGTGTAATTTAAAAATATTAACATAAAGAAAATTAAAAACCAGAACAATAAATACTAAGTGTGTTTATATCAGAGTTGACAATCTGTTTGAAAACTCTGAACATTACCAATGCTGTAGTTTACATTTTAAACTTTGCAGATTCCCCCATTTTCCTGGAGCCCCCAAGCAGTTGGCAGGCATCGCTGACTGCATACAATGGCAGTAGTACAAGACACAATCAAATTTACACTGAAATTGTTCGATTGTATAGAAATAAGATCAGTGATACACTTTCTTACTGATACCAGATCACTAAAGTGTGACACATCGCACCAACACCATCAAAACACTACACTAATGACCTATAGACACGATCGGGCAGCAATACAGTGACCAGAGCACTAGAAAGCGTTGTCTTGCACAAACAAAATCAACCCCCCATTCTTACCTGTGAAACTGTTGTTAGTGGATGTTGATTATATATCTCTGTATATATCCAGTAAACCGTTCTGGCGTGTTGTTTTTAGAACACTTTGTTATCCGCGCCAACTAAATCATTAATCCTGATACTTTCTCTCTTGCTGGAGTTACAGAATAAATCCGTTCATGCTGTCTGACGTTAATATTCCCCGATGTGTATGTGTGGCACTCGATACAGCAGCGTGTTTCCGCGTTCACCAATAATAATAAATGACAGCACTCCTCTCTCACTCCGGCTTAGTGCTCGAATTTGTCCCCGCCCTCTTTACTTAAACGTGTCCCGTAACAAGTCTCGACATGCTCATCACACCATCAACACCATCAACACTATCCTGCACAACTCACTGTCACTTTCCCGCCCAATCCGCGCACTAATCCCGCCTCCAGGGAAACCATTGGCTGAGAATTTAATATCGCGGCGATTCTGTCCTATTACAGGGAGAGCTTCAACGTCTTTAACGAGCCAATGGTAACGGAGGAGGCGGGGTAATATTGTGGAGATTAAAAAACAAAACAACGAACCTATGACTTGGTCATGATGACGTTTTTTGTATGTTAGAATTGTGTATTCAAAGATCCGAGTGAAAATGATCAATAGTGGTTGTTTATATATTATATGACAATATGTATGAATAAATGTATGAATAAATGCTTTATTGCAGTTTAATTAGTGTCATTGCCACAGATCAAAATATACAAAAGTAAATCAAGGAAGCACAAATACTGATATTATTTAATCAATAATTGATATTAATCATATCTCTGAAATTTTTAACGTGTGATTTATTAAAGTCTGCACAGTTAGAGGGTAAATAACAATCCATATGTTGTAAAGGTTTCAAGTCAATCATAAATATCTGAATTTGCAATGAAGCCTCACTGGATTTATTACGAAATACTGGCTTATAACTGGTTGGGCCACATTTCTGATTAATATTAAGGCAGACTTCAGGGAATACATTCCACAAAATGGAGAACACCCTCCAAATTCCAGTCTAACCATGCCCACTGCAACAGCTCCGCCAGTTTGCATCACTAGTTTGTCACTCGTCTAGCAATCCACCACACATGACCGGTCGCTTAGTGACCTTTGCTGGACATTTGTTGATGGTTATTATAATCTTTATACACAACATGTTACTGTAGTACAGAAACATCCCACAAATGCAGCCAGTGCCAACTAGCTGTCCATGGTCACAACATGTCTCTGTTAAATCAAGGCTGGTTAATGTTGCCTTTAGCTTTGCAGTGGAACACATATGTAACTATCACTTTGTCATATTCTACTTTCCAGGTGTTGCAAATCCAGTGATCATTTAGTGTATTATTAATTAAAGTAACTTCTAACATTTTAATGCACTACACATTTTATCAAAACCATTTCTCTGTTCACTTATAGTTTGATTGGATTTTCCTGCAACATGGACGTGTACCTTGACAAAATTATTTAATTACTGCAAAATCTGCTAAATTGAACAGTGGTGGTGAAAGAATATATTTGCTCAATATGGCTTTTTTTCCCAATACTGCTCATGACTGACCAACAAACTTTGTGATGGTCATTAGTAAACACATCTAGTCTGCCTAATATTATAATATAATAGAAGAGTTATTATACAATAGAAGATGCAGTAATCTGAGTAATGAGACAACTTAGTCTGCCATTGTAGCTATTGTGCATTGTGCTAGCATTGCAAGGAAAGTAGGAAAGTATACAAATGAATACACTGACATACTGATATTTCTTTATGATGGAACTCTGGTCTGCAGAAAGGAAAACCAGTTTTTAAAAGGTTTGCATTTTGAAACTCTCAGAGCCAGCACTAGCAACAACCTGGTATTAGCACTGTTTTAGTTCACGTTGCTGTAAACGCGGTATGGAGAAAGGTAAAAATACACCAGTCTGATAGTTTGGGTAACACATAGGGTCAGGTCAAGAGGCAACCAATACCAAGAAAACTAGTTGTTAGGCGAAAATAAAGGGGTATGTGTACCACACATATTCACACACTCGTGCAAAAATAGCTTAGCCAAATTCACTTACAGGCATTATTTTGGGGATGAAACTAGAGAACCTAGAGAAAAGAAACACAAATACTATATATGCAACTTCAAATAAATGCTTGAAATAATCCATAATCTCGGTGATGTAGAAACTAGAAGAAGAAAAATTAAACAGTTTTTTAAAAGACTTCATAAACTTCTTTGTTTTAAGACCAACGTTGCATAAAAGAGTGTATTAAGAGAGTAGTAAAAAATCTAGGATTTTGGCAAGAATATGATCAATTTTTGTTACTTTTTTATAAGAGATGAAACAATGCTTGCACATTGTATCTTTATTCTACGCAAGTGCAAACTGTTGTATCCATTTGCTATACAGAGATTTAGTAAAGCAAATAGACTTATTTTTATCATAATTAGCTACACAAAATATAGATTCTATTTTAGATGTATATTCTTTTCCTGGGCTGTAAAAATAATTATTATGCAATGGAAACCCCTACTAATGGAAGGTGTAGCTATCTGGGTCACTTAAGTAAAATTCAGGTTTACATCATAGTCGGTTTACCACGAAGCTACTTATGGTTAGAGAATGATGTCATAAAATACTAGAGAATTAGCTGAATGAATTTGCTTTTAGACACCAGTTTATGACTGGCTCCTCAGTACAGACCCAAGACTGTGTTATTATTAGAGGACAGGATTTAAGCAGAATAAATGGTGCAATCCTGGTGCATCTCTTTGGCCTCTTTCTAAACAGGCTTGAATATTAGTCGTTGTCTTCAGGTTTTGTTTTGCATGTGAGTATCATTTGTTTAATCAGAACCAAAAGGAACTTTGCATTTTATTTTATCGAGGCTGTTAAAATCTGTTGATTGAAAACCTCTACTAATTAAACATTAATAATTTTATACTGTATATGCATTGGATTATGGTAATTTTTAGAAGCAGGGAAATTCCCAATCACTGGTGCATTTGCCCTGCAATGTGTCCTGTGTCAGTGTGGTCATTGTCTCTCATTAAAGTCTAATGGGCTGGAAATGGCAGCTGGGCTTCAGTGTGGCTTCACATCCATGCATAAGAATAGGGGAGTGTTCTTTACCATAGGGGAATCCCCAGACAGGTACATGTCCAGGCGAGCAACCATGCTCAGCCTATGCAGGGCAACAGGGATTATATACCATATTAACATTTATATACCTAATGCATTTCAGAACATCAACTAAAATTATTATTTAAATATTTTAGCATCCCTTTAATGGGAACCATTGCTTAGTGAATATTTTTATTGGCAAAACCATTATGTGCTGGTCATAAAATTAGAATATCATGAAAAAGTTGATTTATTTCCATAATTCCATTCACAAAGTGAAACTTGTATACACATTTGTTACACACAGACTGATATATTTTAAGTGTTTATTTATAACTGACAACTAATATAAACCCCAAATTCAGTATCTCAGAAAATTAGAATATTATTTCAGACCAATACAAACGAGGTATTTTTAAAAGTGTTGTCTAACAGAAAAGTATGAACATGAAACGTATCAGCATGCACAGCACTCTGTACTTAGTTGGGGCTCCGTTTGCCCTAATTACTGCAGCAATGCAGTGTGGCATGAAGTCGATCAGTCTGTGGCACTGCTCAGGTGTTATTGGATCAGCTGTGGCTTAATGGATAGGGTAAAGGACTGGGCACCAAGAGATCGCTGGCTCTAGGCAAGTCATGGCTGAAGTGCCGTTGAGCAAGGCACCCAACCGCCAACTGCTTCCCGTGTGCCTCAATGGGGCAGCACACTGCTCCAGGCGTTCAGCCCTGGATGGGTTAAATGCAGAGAACAATTTCCTTATGGGGATCAATAAAAGTATCAATATTTTCAATATTTTATTTTTATAAGAGCCAAGGTTGCTCGGATAGTGGCCCTCAGCTGTTTTGCATTGTTGGGTTTGGCATATTGCATCTTCTTCACAGTACCCCATAGATTTTTTATAGTGCTAAGTTCAGGTGAGTTTGCTGGACAATTAAGATCAGGGATACCATGATCCTTAAACCAGTGACTTGTAGCTAGGGACTGTGTGCAGCTGGACTCTCCAAGAACCACCAAGAACAGAGATATGCAAGACATGGGTTTCAGTTGTCGCATTCCTTATGTTAAGCCACTCTTGAACAAAAGAGAGCATCAGAAGCATCTAAAGACAAAAGAGACTGGACTGCGACTGAATGGTCCAAGGTTAAGTTCTCTGATGAAAATAAATTTAGAATTTTCTTTGGAAATCAAGGTATTAAAGTCTGGAGGAAGAGAGGAGAGACACAGAATCCATATCACTTTAGGTCTACTTTCAAGTTTCCACAGTCAATGATGGGTTGAATAGCCATGTCATCAGGTCCAAGGTCAACGCAGCTGTCTACCATGAAGTTTTAGCACACCTCATGCTTCCTGCTGCTGACAAACTTTTGGGAGATCCTGTTTTCATTTTCCAACAGAACTTGGCACCTGCACACATTGCCAAAGCTAAAAGTACCTGGTTTAAAGACCATGGTATCCCTGATCTTGATTGTCCAGCAAACTCACCTGACCATAACTCTATCTAAATCTATGGGGTACTGTGAAGAAGCTGCGATACACTAGACCCAACAATGCAGAACAGCTGATGGCCACTATCAGAGCAACCTTGGCTCTCATAACACCTGTGCAACAGATTGATCGACTTCATGCCACGGCGCATTGCTGCAGTAATTAGGGCAAAAGGATCCCAAACACATTCTGATCTGTTTCATGTTCATACTTTTCAGTTGGCAAGCATTTCTAAAAATCTGAATTACTGAAATTGTTTTTTTATTAGTTGTCGGTTATAAATCATCAAATCAAAAGAAATAAACACCTGGAATATATCAGTCTGTGTGTAAAGAATGTGTATAGTGTACAAGTTTCACTTTGTGAATGGAATTCTGGAAATAAATCAACGTTTTGATGATATTCTAATTTTATAACCAGCACATGTATGTAACTCAAAACCTGTTGATGCCACTTAGCCATCTGTGTTCTGTGCATTTATTGTTTAGGTATTTATTGCTCTGTTTGTGTATTGATTGTTCTTGTCTCACCCTTTTATGAATTGCACTCCATGCAACCACTAACAATGACTAACAGTAACTGACAATGTTGTTTCAAGTTATAAAGAGGAATGACAATAAAAACCCACTTGACTTGACTTAATATTGTTCAACAGGTTAATATTTGAGAAAAAATTAGGATAAATATACATAATAATATGCAGGAGCTTCCTTGTTAGCCTGCTTTATACAGTTGCAGGTGAAGACGCTGCCAGTTAATTACTGCAAATGTATAATTCAATATTTAACAGTATGCATATTCTTTTGTGTGCCATTATTTATAATTCTGCTGAAAATAAGTGTGGAGTAGGAGTATGTAAATCCTTTATAATCACTTTGCAGTGAACTTTGGTTTAGGGTTAGGTTATGTAGGGTCTAGATTGTGATACAAAGTGCAGTATTCTGAAAAAGTACCTTGAATAAGTACACCATGTTTCTTGAGTACATCAGATATATTAAGTGCCTTAAGATAAGTAGGCAACGATGGCAGCAGTAACAGTCCATAGTCTGGTAAATATGGGGGAAATAAACTGACAGTTCACTGGAAAGTATTCAGAGTGTTTTACTGATTGCACATTTTATGTACAGCCTTAGTACAAAATGGCTTAAATTATTCCTTTCCCCAAAATTTTACACACGATACCCTATAATGACAAAGTGAACAATAGTTAGTTTGGAATGTTTGCAAATGTATATATAATAAAGTACAAAAAAAATCTTACAAACATTTGCCATGACACTCAAAAGTGATGTTTGCGCATCCTGTTTCCAGCCGAAGTATTCTCAGACCATAAGAAACAAATTTCTCAGGTCTTATGAAATTATGAAATTAAACTATTTTTCTAACAAGACAATGACCTTGATCACACAGCCAAGATAACAAAAGAGGGGCTTCAGGACATCTCTGAAACTAAATGTTTTTGAGTGGCCCAGCCAGAGCCCAGACTTGAACCCGATTGAACATCTATGGAGAGATCTGAAAATGACAGTGCATTGACACTCATAAAATCTGACAGAGCATAAGAGGGTCTGCAAAGAAGAGTATGAGAAACTGTCCAAAAACTCAACTGTAGTTGTGCCAAGTTTGTACATACTCAAAACAACTTGAGGCTGTAATTTCTGCCAAAGGCACTTCAACAAAGCTGTGATTACCTTTTTACATGTGATTTTTTTTTGTCTTTTATTTTTAATACATTTGCAAAGATCCAATCAAACTTTATGTATTGTCTGTACCATTAATTGAATACATTTTTGGAATAAGACACTAACGTCATAAAATGTGGGAAAATCCAAGCTCTGTGAATACTTTCCGGATGCCCTGTAGAAATTGCTTGCGTTCATGATTTGTATTGAGCTTAAGCCATTTAAGCTGTGACAGGTGATTAGCTTGAACAATGCACTTGTTCAGTAACATCTTTCTTTAAAGCCAAGATCAAATAAATGGCCTTAATATACATTTATATATCCACTAGCTAAACAGGCAACATACTATAAACAATAGAAATCCCATGGTGTCTTTTGTGTATTAGTGAGGGTTTGTGTATTCACGTAACCATCGCTAAATGAGTCCATGTGTATCTCTTAGGCACTGAATTAGTCTGTCGCAATGACATCATCCATTATCTGAGCTGGCATCTGGTAAGGTAAACTTCATCTCCAGGACTGTAGCCACATTGCTTCAGCTTTAACAAATTAGCTGTCACTTCTGTCACTATAAGTGGCTGCTAAACCGAAGCTGTCAGAGCTGAGTGAGGTAGCACAGGTCAGCAGCTGCCTCTCCCCAGAAACTAATGGGATGGTGGTGAATGATATGAATTTATTGTCAAATCTGCAATATGCACAAGACATACACAGAATGAAACCATTTTGAGCAGAAAATGCATCTCAATCATGCAGTGGTGGACTGGGTTTTATCTCGTCTCCAACAGTATGCAAATGTATTTACTTCACAAAATGTTTTAGATTAGTGGAAATATTCAAGAAAAATTATTATTTGTTAAAACAAAGAAATTTAAACGTTTCAGATTAATCATTAAACCATTCCACACAGACAGATCTTTCTATCACTTAGTGATCAGATAGTTATGATTATTTTTCACTCTAATTTATTGAGTTTATTGTTTATTTTATTTATCTAATCATATGCTGTTAGGATACAATACTCAGTTGCCTTTCAGTCAGACTCAATGTCAGTCGCAGTTTAATTTCCAAATGTTTACACTGACCACATGCGCAAAACATTACAGATGCTATCATACATGATACAACTGTTACAACTTTAAACTTCTGTGCCAAAATATATCCTTGTCTCCAAAAGAGTACAGTGTCTCCATACGCTTTTAACAATGGGCATTGTCCCAAAGTAGCTTTAAAGAAAATAAAATTATCCCAGATGAGTAACGGTGGCAAGAAAAAACTTCCTGAGTAAGTAAGGAAGAAACCTTGAGAGGAACTAGACTCATAAGGGAACCCATCCTCATTTCGGTGATGTGATG
>JAOUQT010000045.1:6970156-6981950 GCA_025769995.1 Xyliphius kryptos
CCAAGACAGCAAGTCTTTGTGATGTATCAAGAGCCACTTTGGGGTGTTTTGGAGGAGCAAATCAGGAAACGTTTTTCTCTACCAGCATCACAGAGTGACCTGGCATCTGTCCTGCAAGAAGAATGGCTTAAAATCCCTCTGACCACTGTGCAAGACTTGTAGGCGTCATCCCCAAGACGAACTGATACTGTATTGGCCGCAAAAGGAGACACTACACCATACTAAAAAATTATTTTAACCAGGTGTTTCAGTTTCATTGTCCAACCCCTGTATACATTAATAAACATAACATGCTTCTGAATTCACATCTCAAATACAACCATTACTCTATACTTGTTTTCTAGTATTTCATTATTCAATTTGAATGTAAGATAAGACACTTTATTAGTATCAACTCATGTCAGAAGTGGGCAAACGTTTTGGTTCAGGAGACATATTGCCTTTTTAATATTTGACAGGCGGGCTGAAGCACCAGATGCCTTCAAATTAAACAAACATAAAAAAGGCATTAAAGTGTTGTTGATCACCTTTTGCTAGTGCATTAAAGACTGGTGTTAGCTTTGTCGTCGCAATTCTCAGAAGAGATTAGTGTTGTTAAATATATCAGTATAAAGATACGTATCTAAAATGGTACAAGACTGGCTTCACACAGTATTGAGTCTATTCATATTAAATACTCTTTTTTTAATCCGTCCAGGCTTCTGTAATGCATGGAGCAGATTGTAAAGTGTAATTACAAGCTAACGTAAAAGCAGTGTGTTTGCAGTCCATCTTGATAAACAAGAAAGGCAGCAGAAGTGCTGTGCAACACTTTGGATTCGAAACAAATACAGACGGAAAGTGAAACAAAAAATTTACAAATTTTTTTTTAAATATTGTATTGAAATTGTATTTTTTAGTATTGTAAAAGCAATACCTTTTCTGCTATTGGAACTTTTAATACAGCCGATAGTTCAATTATTAAATATCACATTTTAAATGATTATTAAAATGACTATATATCTGATATAAATTGTGCACTCATCTACTCTATTTTAGTGCGTGCTTTTGGACAAAGTAAGTCAAGACAAGAGGACAGGCGTGTGCCCGTGAGCGAGTGGGTGTGTCAGTGCATGTCGGAGATGAATAGAGCGGTGTGTGTAAATAAAGGAATGGCCAATAAACGGGAAATCAAACTTTATTTAAAAATGAAGACATGAACTTAAACTTTAAAACAAACCTGACAGTGAAACAAAAACCTGTAAATGCTCAAAACCAGCACCTTTACATAAATACATTCACATATAACTTTTATAAATTACAGATAAATTATTATATGTACACAGTATGTGCACCAGAAACAGAACATGTGGAATTAAACGGATGCACATACTGTATATCTACACCCATAACTATACAAATACAGATAAACCGAATACCTGAAAACACCTATCAATTGCAATATATTTGTGTAGATTAACAACAAAAACTAGATGTTTTAAAACTTTTGACATTTATTGTGCACTAGCAGGCTGCAGCTGGCTCTAAAATAGGTATAAAACCGAAAGAATAATGCCTTTTAATCGGCCTGTTAAACACGAGCACTGTGGAAGGGTGAGACACTGCAGGGTGCTTCTTGAGATTTGCTTGAAACCAACATTTAGACTGCGTTCTCTGACATGAGCGTATAATAATGTCTGTATTTCCAGTTAAGAAATGCTACCTTTGAATGTGCTGGGTGATCCTCTGTTGTAGATCTGACTCGTCTGTGTGTGCATTGTGAACACCCGTCCACATGAAGCCTCCTCTTCCAATCGTCATCTCAGATTAATCTTTCTCACCACCCCTGATTTCCCTGTGCACCACAGAAACTTAAAAGCGCTGTGTTCTTATGAAAAGTCACTAACACGCCGTGCCATATTCTAATTCCGCCATTTTTCCAAACACTGAGTATGATTTGATTTGGGCATTCTGTACAAATCTTCAGCTGGCCGGATTAAAAAGACCAACGGGTCGGAGGTTGACATTGAGTTGACTTATAATGCCAAATTATTGTCTCCTTTAATTAGGAACTATCATAGTACTTATCTACTTTTTGTAGATGAACAAACTAGAACATTGTGCTTGTACAGCATTGCTATAGACGTCTTGACTATGATTACTAGGGATAGATTAACTTCATGTAATGGCCGCACTAAGTGTAGTGCTGACTACAAGGCAAATCCCAGGTGTATATTATAATGTTCTTGTTCTAAGACACCTCTCAAGATTAATTATAGGTAATAAGGTTGATAAGTATGATGTGGTGAGGTTATTATAAATGTGCATTTAATTCAACACAAGGAATTTGTAATTGTAGGTTTTAAGGTTCTACTATGAGACTGTTTTAGGTAAAAATTGTAATTGTTTGCAATTTGCTGTGGTATAAGTGGAATTAAACACTTCTCTTATGGGAAAATTATTAATTAAACCAGCCTCTCAGTTGATCAGTAAAAAAATCATATCTTATATTAGTTCTTACCCAGTGTTGTGTTTACCTCTGACCCCCTTTTACCCACTAAACCTTAGTTTACACTGCAGATTTAGTATCTCTTGTTTCCTCTAGTTCTGTGCAGATGTTCTTACTTGAAGCTTGATGCAAGGCTGAATATCTTCAGTAGCAGACCAGACCCTGTTGTTCCCAGATTCTTGTCTCTTGGCTGTTACAACATTCCCTCCCCTTCCTCCTCTGTTCCCACTTAGCCGGCCTAGCCCATGTAGTACGACATCACCACCATGGCTTTCTCATCGCGCTTTTCCTTCTGGGAGCAAAAGGAAAGTGGTGTTCTATTCTCCATTCATTGTGTGGTCTATGCTGTGGATTGTATGCATGTGTCATGGGTACAGTAAAACACCAAGCACATAGTAGCTATCACTATATATGCATTGCATGTTTTAGATAGCATGTGATATATGTACTTTGAAAGGGACCAAGGAGCTTAAACAAAATTTTGATTTTTGGAGTATTGCAAGTCTGCTTTTGTCAAAGTACTTCATTTATAAACTCTAAGCGCTAATAAGTTCATCTGCTGGTTTGAATATAACCAGATTTTTGTTCCACTGTTTACTCCAGTTTACACTGATACACAATTTAAGCAAGTCATGCTTGTGTGTGTGTAATCTGCAGCATGACCTGGTTTAGTCATGTGTTATTTGATATAATGGTCACATCATAATTATTTTCTTCAATAAATATTTTCAGGTTAAAGAAGAGACCAAGGCAGTACCAACGAGTTTAAAAGAATGTGTAAGTGCTGTAAAACATTGTTACTTACTGACCGGGGCAGATATACTGTTGATTTGGATCTAAAGAAGAAAACTCTTGCTGTCTTTATTTCTTTTTTTATATTGTTCCTTGTTGGATAGGGGATTTTGTAGTACCTACTGAGTTGATAAATTAACATGCCATTGGCATTCAGGAATACTCTTGACTTACTATAAGACGGTCAGTACAATAAGGACATGATTTAGTGAGTGTTTTGTACTCTTGCAGACTGCGTACTTCTCTCATGGTTAAG
The DNA here is from genome assembly GCA_025769995.1 of Xyliphius kryptos. NCBI lineage: Eukaryota > Metazoa > Chordata > Actinopteri > Siluriformes > Aspredinidae > Xyliphius > Xyliphius kryptos. The sequence goes on from JAOUQT010000045.1 coordinate 6,973,693, forward strand.
TCTATAAATCTGTAGGCATTAGCAGCTACATGTAGTTAGTGTGGCTTTTGGCAGTGAATATGGGTCACTTGCAGGACAAACAAGTCTACGAATTAAAGGTGGTATGGACATGTAAGTCCCAGGCATAGCACTACGTACCATTCTAAGCTCTGTCTTATCTCAGTATTCTGACCCCTTTTTTTAGTTTAGATATGGGTGTCACAGTGAGTTAATGACCAGCTTTCTTGTGGCCTCTGGCTTGATGAACCTGTTTTTCTATGTCTAAAAATAAGAATATTATTATATTTTTCAGTATTAACTCAGTTTTTCAGTATTGTAAAATATAATATTACTTTTCCTAAACTTCTCATTTATATGTTTCCTTTAACACCCCTCTCCTCCACCTAATGCCATCTCACCGAGTAGTCAAATAGTAATGGCAGTCTCTGTAGTCGCTCCCAGTCAGTACCCTGTCTGGAGCCTGCTAAAGTCCTGCATACCAAAAGCTCCCAACCTGCTCAATATCCTGGAAATGCCAAGTCCCCGCTCCAGGGAAGATTCAAGAGCCCTTCACCAACAAGGAACAGGTTTTCAATCATCAAGAACTCGGAGCCATCCAATATCCAAGAATGCTTCAAAAGTCACGAATCGCATACAGAGTTTCAAAGTGATGAGCATGCCCAGAATGAAGATAGCAAGACCAGTGTTTCTTCAGCTAAAATCACCACAACTACTATCAGTGCCCACCAGCCAGACACGACTGAAGACCCTAATAGTTTAACTCGCAAAAAGGTTGTGAAGGTAGTGAAGAGATTGGCAAGGAGATTAGAACCTGCAAATGAGGACACTGCTGCTGTTAATAGGACCACAACTCCCAATGAGCCTACCAATTTCACCTCTGAACCACTCAAAACCTCAAAAACACCTATGATATCTCCGTGTGCCCCAGAGCCCTCTAAACATATGCCAGCATCAGTGCCAAAGGTAACAAAGATGCCGATATTCTCTTTTAAACATAACTCCATAAAGAAGGAGGAGAAAGATGACCTCTCCACAGGACTAGCTAACCTGATGTGCAGAGGCAGGACCAGAGATGTGCGACCTCGTCCCCGTAAGGAGGTGGCTGCAGAAAATCAAGAGCCCAAAAAGGAGGATGACAATGTGGACAAAGAAAGCTCAGCAGCTACAGTGAAGGGTGTGCAGGACACAGAAGACAGACAGAGTACAAATTCAAATACAGAGGTAAATATTTTGACAACGTCTCCTCCTATCGCTCCTGCTGCTTTTTCTCCAGTCAAGTCTCCCATCATGCCAGCACCCCAATTCATCTCATGTCCCAAGAGAGAACCAGTGCCAAAGCTTTCGCCCATGGTTCCTCTGGACGGTTTTCTTCCCAATGAAACCACTACAGGTTCTGCACTACTAGCATCCATTCCAGATCCAACACCTGTAACTTCTAAAGAACCTTCAGTTCTAACTCCTGACAAATACAACTCTTTTTCTGAACCACACGACAGTTCTCCAGGGTTAACCACAACCCCAAAACAACTGGCTACAAAGGTACTGCCTAAATTTATGATCCTTAAAGCTGTTTCTCATTGTTGGACTGCGTGTGAGAATTCAGGCAACTAAAACAGCATGCGTATATAAAGCTCTGAAGAATAACTTCTGTGCAATAACATATGGCTTGTGATTTTATTGGTATTGATATCATTTCTGTTGTACATTATGAGTCAATTGTTTTCCGCAAAGATAGAAGAGTAAATTTGCCATGGGTGCCATATGCATTTCTCTTAATATTTCAACTATATGATTTTTACATAAATTCCACTGCAGAAAAGAGACAGAATATTTTATTTTTTTTCATAGATACAGTACTGCACAGTGCAATTCCTTTCTTGGCATGTGCTAATTTCTTTTTAGGAAATTTGTTTAGGTTAGTGCACACTTCAAGCCACTAGACGGTTTCTACAGGAGCTAAGAACCCAAGTAACAAACAGTAGTAGCTTAGTGGTGATGGGGCTTTGAACCCACAACTTTCAGATGAGCTGCCCAGAATCTTAAATATTTAGACATTACAGTTTCTAAAGCGTGCAGCACCAGGGGGATTTCCAGGACATCTCCTATCCAAGTACCCAGATATTGGGAAAACAATGTCAAGGACACAGTAGGGTATAGTAGAACATTTATGTTCATGTTAAGGAACAAATTGTCAGATGTTGTCACTATTGCCGCTGTTGGCGTCTAATTCTAATTCTTTTGTTTGTTTGTGTGTGTATGTATGCACGTGTGTGCCTGCATGTGCTCAGTATTCAGCAATGTGATGTTTAAAAATACACAACTAACACATGTGCGACTTGCCATCTTTATCATAGACTCTAATTTACACTAAAAGAGCTAATTACTGATACAATTACAGTCTGTAGCCATACAACAATCACATCTACTTCTTTCGGGGCTCTACCTCGTAGGAAAGCCCTCCACTCAGTCCTACTGAAGCAGCTCAAAGACGGTTGGAGAAGATCTTCTTTGCATCTGTAAATATTGTCATGTTTTTTTCTCATTTCCTTTAGGGTTATTTCTCTTTTCCGTTTTCAGTCTAATTCTGTTTCCTCTTTGGGTGAAAGTCTTGTGAAAATATTTCGTACTTAGATTATTACCCTTCCACTGCTAGTATAGCAGTAGTGTTGCATTACAACTGAAAAATAGAATTATAATACATTTTAATAATAATTTTGTACAATATAAATATCATAAATAACGTTTTTCATCTTCATTTGTTACTCTCCATCCTATTATTAATAAATGTTAGAAAAAATACAACAATGCCAGGGATGCAGAGAAGTCATCATGTAATGAATCATTATATTCATATTATAAATGTTTTGGCTATGGAGACCCCTAAAGCCAGAGGAAAAGACGATTGCTGATATGTTGCCAGCTCTATATACTGTTGAACATCCTGGTAAACTCGAATGCTGTCTTGTTCAGACAGATGTCAGGTTTAACAATTAAATGAAGCAAATAAACAGACTTCAGCTTTTCTACATGCTTCTCTGTCTCCCTCCATTACATTTTTGGCATTAACATCTTAGCATTGTCTCTGTAGTTTTTTCATGTTCATCTCTATTTCTTTATCTATTGTACGCTCATTGCTTGTTTCTGTTTTCTCATCTGCCCTTCTGTTTTTCGTCCATTGCTGTCTTGGCCACGTTGCGTAATACCATTGACTTCATTAGCAGGAGCCTGTACAAAGTGCTCCTGTATCCACATCCGCTCACAACCAGCACCAGCTTGAGAAATCAGTCTCCTCTTTCAGCCTCACAGCAGTCTGTTCCCGTGCTGTCTGCTTCAGTGTAAGCCTACGTTCCAGGCCCTTTATATTTTCTCTGTACATTTTTAAACTTTATTTGCTATTTATTGATTTTATTGACTATTTTGTTAAGCAAACCTCCGGTTAACACTCGGTCTGTGATACTTCCCTAGTATGGCTAACACATAATGTCTGTTGTAGTGAACGCATAGCGACAAAAGGTGGGCTTCTTCAGCATGCAGCCAGCAGCATTTATGTCTTATATTCTATTGTGAAGCAGTATTTGGAATTTGTCCTTGGTTTATGCAGATTGCTATTTTTGAATACCACCTGGTGTTCACACATTGCACATTTATAATATTCATACCAGTATATATTACTTCATTTACCAACACAGAGTCAAAGTCAAAGCATTTGTAGCCAGTTAGATCATCTGTAGAAAGCAAACTGTCTTATTTATTCTTATTCTCATTGTCTAAGTGAATCTCCTAGACAATGTTGGTTTGATCAGACTCTGAATATGTTTTGTTACATGCAAAACTACTTTAATAGGTGCTATGCAGCCGCCTTAGTCATTTTCTCCTTCTGTATTAAAATTTATACTGTATACTGTGAGGGACTTCCTCCCATTGCCTTTCATTCCTTGTTCCTTATGCAATTATATTTGTATAATATATTTCTATATTTGTTTCACATAAAATGTTGAATAAGAGTGCAAAGTTAGCGTGTTTGATGGTGTGTAACTATGTATTTGCCTCCTTCTGGTCGGCTGTTCCACAGGGGCAGGTCGAAGATGATCCTTTGGCTATCCTACAGGCAGCTCACGCTGCCGCCACCCAGCCTAAGGTCTACCATCTGCTGTGTGCATGTGTGTGTGTGTGTGTGTGTGTGTGTGTGTGTGTGTGTGTGTGTGTGTTTCCTCAACACGAGTCCTTGCCCCTTGACATCCCATGTCATGAATGCTACATGTGCCTTTTGTTTTGGACTGCTTTAACCTTTCACATCTACCCGAAAAACACAACACAACCCAGTAGCGACTCATTGAATAATAAGCTACAAAGGATCACAGACTGTTGATAAAATATCTGAATATTTTGGCATTTCTGCTCCTGTCCATATGGTTGTGATGTTGTTTTTTTTTATATTTTTATACTGAGTTATTACACACTGAGTGAGAGAGAATTTTGGTCACAGATTAATTCGAGTTATACATTTATTCCTGTAAATATTTATGCATGGGTTAAAATGAGCTATAAATATGAATAAAAAGGTTCATAATTTTTATTCTTATATGATATTCTGATTTTATAGAATTTATATATCATAGTTTATATCAGTATGACCTCATCACCCTGTTTTTTACATAAACTGAGCCTGTGGGTTCATCTGAACATCTGAGTTTTTACACATCATACACTCCTGTAGAGTATGGGTTGGCCTTTCCTGCTGCATAATAATTTTCAACAGCACCAAAGGACAACATCTGTCATCTCTCCTGTGGTAGTTATTCTTTAAAGCATGCACAATGCATGGAGAGCTTCTGAGTGGATTTTTAATGAATCTGTATAAGGTATCATGATTTAGTTACATGTGTACATTTTTCTGTACAGGTAAAGACAGAAGAGCAGATAACGGCAGAGCAGGCATGGTACGGATCTGAGAAAGTGTGGCTGGTCCACAAGGATGGCTTTTCTTTGGGTGAGTTCTACAATATACAGCTTTGTTTAGCACAAAGCTCTTTTAAGTGTTTCATATCACTCCCAAGTGTTGCAACAGTAGTGTAAACACATTGTTACCATGAGCCAAGGAGGCAAAATAATTTTTTTTTCTCTGTCCTTTACAGTGACACTAGCCAGACACTTTGAGGGTCTGTGAGCTCATGTATATGGAAATAGACACATCCTCTGAGTGTCTTATGTTGCCCTGTTACTCTGCATACAGCGCCCTCCATAATTATTGTCACCCCTAGTTAGGATGTGTTAAAAGCCTTAAAATAAATATTGCAGAAGCATAATATCACTCTAAAAAACTTTAATCTCCGGACTAAGAAATAATTATTTCACATAAAATGACCTGTTGGCAACTTTAACAATTTTTTGGAAATAAATGATTTGAACTATTTGTCATTTTTACTGTAGTTTATAAAGTTGATCAAAGTATCTAGGAACCTTTAATTAATAATTCATCACTTTCTCTTTCTTTGGGTTATAAATATGGCATTACACAGAGGCCTATTTCTCCTGATCACTCTTAAACATGGGAAAGACTAGGGAACACACTATTCAAGTAAGGCAGATGTGTGTCGACCTTCATAAATCAAGTAGTGGCTACAAGAAAACAGCCAATCACCTGCATATGCCCTTAGCTACAGTCAGAGCAATTATCAAAAAGGTCAAAACATCTGGAACTGTGACGGACAAGCCTCGAAGAGGATGCAAGTGTATATTGCCACCGCTCACAGTAAGAGGGATGGTAAGAGAAGTAAAAAAGTTCTCCAAATCTCACTGTAAAAGAATTGAATTAAATTCTAGCCTCTTGGGGTTACAAGGCCTCCCAAACAACCATCAGGTGCTGTCTACATGCCAACAAGCTGTTTGGGAAGCATGCATGGAGAAAGCGTAAACCGATGGAGTTTTCCAAGCAGTCCTGGGATTTTAACTGGGACCTTATGCTTTGGTCAGATGAGGCAAGGATACAGCTTTTCGGCAACAAACACACTAAGTGGGTCTGGCATAACACCGAGGGGAAAAACACCTCATGCCTACTGGTAGGATCGGTGATGATGGGATTCGAAAGGACCTGGGAACCTTGTAAGGATACATGGGATTATGAACTCTATGACTTATCAGGACATTTTGAATCAGAATCTGCTGGCCTCTGCCCAAAGCTGAAGACAGGTCGTCACTGGGTCTTTCAGTAAGATTATGACCCTAAACATGTGGCCAAATTTCAAATGATTCACAAGGCACAAAATCAAGCTCCTCCAATGGCCACCTCAGTCCCTAGACCTCAACCCAATAGAAAGTTTGTGGGTGAGCTGAAGAGGAGAGTGCATCGGAGAAGACCCAGTATTTAGAGAGGTTGTGCAAAGAGGAATGGTCGAAGATTCTTCTTTCTGTATTCTCCCATCTTGTGAAAAGTTATAGGAGAAAATGTAGTGCTGTCTTGTTGGCAAAAGGGGTGCCAATAATTATGGAGGGCACTGTATTCATTCACCTTTGAACATGAATGTCTGTAAAACACAACAGAGAATGGGCATGGACATGGACGGTCATGTTTCTCTTATTGCAATCTTCTGCCGTGTTTCTCCTGTTTTAACCTGTTGAAATTTGCCAGGTCCAAGTTCGAGTTCACATGTTGATCATTGTAGCATTATGGATTTTAAACCTTGACACACTGGTGTGTGTGTGTATAATTATTAGCTTTTTATGTTTGCAAGTTTATTTTGGTAACTATGAAGTTGAACCCATCTAGTACAAGTTTGTGTGTGTAATTATGAACCTAAAATATATCGCAAACTAAGCACATTTTTGTTTTTTCCTTTCCCTGTTGTTTAGCCACTTTATTAAAGACAGAATCTGGCAGCCTGCCAGAGGGGAAGGTAAAGATCAAACTGGAGCATGATGGGACAATACTGGAGGTGGATGAGGATGATGTGGAGAAGGTCAGTCTACAAGCAATTTTTCTGTCTTCCTACTGTGTGACACAGATGTGTATTTGAACAGAGGAAATTTACTGAGCAGGGCTGTGTGTAAAAGAGGCACACGGTGTGATGGGTGGACAGTAGTTTTTAGACTGTCTATACCAGGGAGGTTTGGTCCTCATGAACAGTAAAAAAAAAAAAAAATAGTAATAATAATAAAATAATGAATATAATTTTTTAATTGCCCATTTATCTGGTCATTTTTAAACACTACAAAACATAACGAAAAATGAACATTGGGCTTTCAAACTCAAATAATATATATATATATTTTTTTAGGATGTATCATTCATGTGAATCAATAATGTGAATCAGTTTTTTTTAGATTTGCTTAACATTTGTGTTGTTTTGAACACTACTGTGTGTATACACACACACAAGTATACATACACTCACTTGCACATTTATAAGGTACACTTGTTCAATTGCTTGTTAACACAAATATCTAAGCAGCCAATCACATGGCCGTGACTCAATGTATTAAGGCATGTATAGGGGTTAAGACGACTTGTTTAAGTGCAAACCGAGCATCAGAATGTGGAAGAATAATGATTCAAGTGAGTTTGATTATGGAATGGTTGGGCTGGTCTGAGTATTTCAGAAACTACTGATCTACTTGGATTTTCACACACAACCATCTCTAGGGTTTACAGAAAATAGTCTGAAGAAGATAAAATATATCCAGTGAGTGGCAGTTGTGTGAACAAAAATATCTTGTTTATATCTTGGAGGCAATCAGCCTGTGGCAGTGCTGAGGTGTTATGGAAGTCCAGGTTGCTTTAATAGCAGCCTATAGCTTGTCTGCATTGTTGCATTGTGATACTGTGGTTATTAAACCAGGTATTGATACTTTTGTCAGTGTGGACAGGTGCCAGCTCCAGCTGGACAATGAAATTTCCATATCCGAAAAGCTTGTCGGCAGAGGGAAGCATGAAGTGCTCTCCAATTTCCTGGTAGATAACTGTGCTGACTTGGGTCTTGATATAACACAGTTGACATACAGCAGTCGATTACAAGGCATCACTGATTGTGGAAACTTTACACTACACCTCAAGCAGCTTGGATTGTGTGCCTCTCCATTCTTCTTCCACTCGCTGGAACCTTGATTTCCAAATAAAATGCAAAATTAACTTTCATCTGAAAACAACACATTGGATCACTGAGCAACATTCCAGTTATATTTCTTCCTGGCCCAGGTAAGACGATTCTGGTTTGTCTCTTGGCCATGACTGGCCTGATACAAGAAATGTGACAGTTGTAGCC